>ML810634.1:110897-156028 GCA_009831015.1 Picea engelmannii | reverse complement strand
ATTTGGAGGGAGCCAATCCCCCTCCAAACCATCAGGTGATCTCTTTTAGCACCTCAATTTATGTGACGGGGAAGGCTCCTAAACCCCAACCCTCTCAATTTGTAAAGAAACTAGATAATATAGTTGAAGTTTCTCTTCTCACCTCTTCTTCTCATCATACGGCACTGGATCTGGCATAACATGGCCTAATTAAGAAATTTACTAGCATATGGCCATCTCCTAGATCTATGGTGAATTTGGTACAAAGGAACTAATAGGTTTTGATCAAAGGAAATCTCACTCATTACTTCTGTGAATGAAGCTTCTATGCCTTCTTGTTTGAAGCCAAATGAAACACGGATCTCATATTTATGAATGGCCCCTACTTCTTTAGAACCAAAATCTTGTATCTGAATAGATAGAAACCAAATTTTGACCTCAAGCATGACATCCCTTCTGTGATTCCAATATGGTTTTTATTACCGCAGTTAGCCCTGCACTATTAGAATGAAAACAGTATGTGCAACACTGGTGATATTGTGGGTAGATGCATTGACAAATCTGAACCCAAAGATGGTATGTTTGCATGTGCCCAAATCTGTGTGGAAGTATATATTAAAAATGGTCTTCCTGAAAAAATTCTTCTGAACCTGGATAATTGGAAGCACATTCAACCTTTGGAATATGAGTAGTTACCCTTTAAATGCAAGTCTTTTCAAAAAAGTAAATTAAACAAGAGAAATTGTAGACTGTAAAAAAAAGATGAATGCAAAGCAGGTTGCTCCCGTTTCAACTCTTAAACTAGCTCCAACAATTTTAGCTCCATCAACACCCTTTCGATCAAAGCAGGCATACATGAAATCTCATGAAGATGAATCAATCCTCCATTCTCTCTGGATCTATCTTGCATGTCACCTGACTACTGAAGGGGAGGAAGTATGAGATCATAGTCCAATATGTATGAAATACTATCTCAAGAAGAACCAATTTTGTTTTCTGGAATGTTGGCTACTTCAACACCCACTTCATCAATCCCCCCTAGCTTGACTTGTGTGTTGAAAAATCAAGAAGCTTTGCTCTCCTTTTTTAATGTAGACATTGTATTAGATTGTCTAGAGGAAATAAACAACTATCCAAAAAAGCAACAGTTCTCTTCTAGTATCCTAACCCAAAAAAACGCCTATCAACAATTAGAGGAAGAATACAATGAAAAGGATGAAATGGAGGTGATACGGATTGGATCACTATATTATTTTTCATCTATATTGATGCTTTATGAATAAAAAAATTGGAGGAATCAACTTGTAGAGCCATTTTAGCAATTGTTCCCAATTTGTAAATTGGGTCCAAACAAATGTATAAAATATTTTGGATCCATTTTGAGGCATCAAACGACACTTTTTTGTGTTCCAAACCTTGCTATGGATCATAATACTATATTATACATACCAAGACCTTTCCAACGGTGCAAGAATAATCTCAGTCGAAGTTCATATGCGAAAGTTATGCCTCTTGTAAGTTGAACTATTGTATTGATCACCATGGTGTGAGTGGATGTCACGTTAGCCCCCATTACTTAAATGTGCGGGGATAGATATGTAGTGTATTTTATAGAGCATTCTAGAAGGTCCAAACTTAATAACTAATTGAGGGTTGAGGAATTCAATACCCTAACTCTATAAAACTATCGGGCTATGTTAAATACTAGACCATTAGGAGGAGGGGGTTCGATTATTTTGCATTTTATCTTGTTCCATAGTTGAGAAAAACATCTGAGAGTGGTATTCTGTGAGAATAACAAAGGATGATATATTTCATAGTATCCATACATGCCACAATGTTAAAGACAACTCCATAAAGAGTGGCTCTTTCTTTGTACTTGCATTGAAGAAAAGAGAGCAGAGTGACCTCACCTTCTAGTTGGGTTTTCTCTCGTATCAGTTTCCTAGGTCATATCTTGTGTTTATTTGTGGATGTTTTGTGAGTATTTATTTATTTTCTCTATTTTTCACATTTCATCTATTTCATACATTTAAGCAGTAAAAACCATTAATTAAATAATCCGAGATCTAAAGGAAACTAACCTCCAAAGTAAATATCTCAGTAACTTTAATAGATATATTGTGGAGAATTGTCCAATGGAATATCCACGACAATTTATGGATTACATTGGTATCAAAATGATTTTTCTTGGGGCATCTATGGAAATTTCCAGGGATCCAAAATCAGTTTAAGAAGAAATTTGTAGAACCCTAGCCATGGTTGATGAGTATATTTATAACAACCCTCTAGATCCAAGAGAGGAGAGATTTGTGAGGTTGGAAGAGAAAGTTTTTGACATATCTCACAATGTGTCCCTCCTCATGGCACCTCTAGCAAGAAAGATTAGAATGTTTGAAGAAGTTGGAGGCTGGAACTTAGATATCAAATTAGATGGGAAATTAGGAGATAACAAAGACCCAGAAAAGGAGTCATGGAAAAAATCTAAGAAAGAGCATGTGACTTCTAGTTCTATAAACCCTCCAAGGTATTTATTCAAGATGGAAGTGAAAGTGGACATAAATCCATACCAAGGTGACATCAATGCATTAAAACTTAACCATTGGTTGCAACAACTAGAAGTTTGTTCCAAGGTTCGCCATATAGATGAAGAATAAAAGATATCATTTGTCACATTGAAGTTAGAGGGCCTTGCTTTAACTTAGTGGGAAATCCACACACAAACACTCAGGATGGAGGGTGATCTGCCATTAACTCAATCAGAGGATTTCAAAACCCTCATTAAGTCCTAGTTCTATCCTATTAGGTATGTAGAGGACCAATGGATCTATTGGGATTACTTCAAGAAAAGACAAGGGTAGAGTGTACATGAGTACACCATTGAGTTTATAAATATGGTCATCATGATGGGAATATCTCCCAAGAACCTAGATGTAATCCTCGAGTATTTGGGGGGGTCTACATAGTCATCTGTGAAATAAAGTGATTCTTTTCAAGAAAATGATAGTGGATGAAGCATTTGTTCAGGCATAGTATCTGGAAAACATAGGCCGCAAGAAATGACAGTCAAGCGGTTGTAAAACGGAAGAGCACCAGGAAGATTCCAAGGAGGGGAAGAATAAGTAGAAAGGGGTAAAGGATAAGAATATGACAACCACTTTACATCAGTGCAAAGATCCCAACAACCATTTCAACCATTGCAATATTGATGGTCACACTGAGTAAAAGTGATTGAAAATACATATAGAATTGAACCCAAAGAACCACAAGAAGGATGCAAAGAAAAAAATTATTCTAGCCACATATTTGAGTTATTAGGTTGAAAGTAGCTCTGATGTGGATGAGAATATTGTCTACAAATCAATGAAAAAAGGGGTGAATCTTAGTAGCTTCAACACTAATAAGAAAAGGATATGACCAATCTCTTCCACATCAATTTCCAGGTTAAGAAGACCAAGATAGATGCCCTTTTCAACTCTGGTTCACAGGTTGATCTCATAGTAGTGGATCTAATTAGAAATATTTAATTGGAGGTTCGAAAATCATCCTAGCCCATATCCATTGGAATGGGTAAACAAGGATGTAGAGATCAAGGTAATGAAACACTGTAATATTAAATTTGTGGTAAGTGTTGATTTTATTGATGAAGTGGAATTGGACATAACACCCCTTGATGTATGTGGAGTAGTGATTGGAAGCCCCTACATGTATTTGAGAGACACAATATTCATGCAAAGAGACGAAAAATATCAATTGATCAAAGATGGGAAGCCCTACATTGTCAATGTGCATGAAGGAAAGTCAAATATCTTACTAGTAAATTCCAACCAAGCCAAGAAGTTGATTAGTTTCAGTAAGAAATATGTTTTAATTTTCTTAAGAGAAAATCGGTATGAGGGTGAGTCAATAAGAGAAAATGCATCCCTACAAGGGTGTACTAAAGAGAAGAAACATTAGTTGGAATAGTTGCTACATTCATACAGAGGAGTGTTCCAAGGGCCTAAAGGGATACCACCCAAAGGGATGTGGAGCACAAAATACAATTATTTCCAGAATCCACATTGTTGAATATTGGGTTGTATAGATATTATGTTATAGAATAAAATGAAGTGAAGAAACAGTTGCAACAATTGTTGTAGAAGGTTGTTATTCGAAAAAGCACCTCACATGTTCGATCACCTATCATAATAATACCAAATAAGGATGGGACTTGGTGAGTGTGTATCAACTATAGAGCATTGAAAAATATTACACTAAAAAATCAGTACCCTCTGCCCAGGATTGATGATCTATTAGATCAGTTGTAGCATGAAAAATATTTTTCCAAGTTGGACCTCAAATTGGGATACCACCAAGTATGCATTAAGGAAGAAGACACATGGAATATTTCCTTCAAGAAAAGGAAAGGTTTTTGTGAATGGTTGTTCATTTCATTTGGTTTATGTAGTTCACTAACTACATTTATGACACCAATGAATGATGTAGTACGCCCATATCTAGATTCATTTCTTGTAGTCTATTTGGATGATATAATGGTTTATAGTGATACTTGGGTGGAGCATATCTCACATCTTGTGCAGGTGTTAGAGACTCTAACGAAGCACCAGTTGTTGGCTACCCTCAAGAAATGTGAGTTTGATGAACAATCTTTGGTGTATTCAGGATATGTGATTGGCGGAGGGGAGCTTAATATAGATCCTACAAAGATGGAGGCCATCATGAAATGGCCAATTCCTACAACTGTCACTGAATTTAGGATATTGTTTTGGGAAACAAAGTACTCGTGAAAGTGAATATCTTCATATTCAATAATAGATGCACCACTCCACACCATAAAAACGAGTGGTAAGAATTTACATTGGGGGACTGATCGGAAAAAGGATTTTGATGAGATGAAAAGAAATATCATTCAAGCACCAGTTCTCACATTACCAAACTTTCAAAATCCTTTCGAAGTGGAGACAAATGCAAGTAGGTATGCCATGGGAGAATTTTTGAAATAAGGAGGAAGACCTAAATGCTATCATTTTGAAATATTTCATAGGTTAATTCTTAAATACCCTAACTATGACAAGGAACTCTATTCCATAGTTCAATATGTTTAGAAGTGGAAGCACTATCTAATGGGAAAGGAGAACATCATCTACACATATCAACAGTCACTACAATATTTGTAGGCCCAAAGTAATCTACAAAAAACTAGACATTACAAGTGGATGGGGTTTTTACAACAATTTAATCTATTCATTGAGTATAAGAAGGATAACAAAAACAAGTTTCCGTACATGCTTTCAAGACCACCCACATACAATATTACAACTTTCGGAAATTTGATGCACATGTGTCCTTTTACTTATGATGCATACAGAGAGGCATACACAAAATATGAGGACTTCAAGGAGGTTTTTCAAAAACTACAGGGTCCAACTCATATAGAAGAAGGTGACAACAAGGATGACTATCATTTCCATAATAAGTTACTCTACAAGCTCGACAAGCTCTATGTCCCTAAAGGTAAACAATTTCAACTTATTAAAGAGGCTCACACCTCCAATGTTGCAGGGCATTTTGGTCTTGGGAAGGTAGTTACCAACTTACATAGGTATGTGTACTAGCCTAGAATGAAATAATATGTATCACGATATATTAGAGGATGTATAATTTGTTGTACAAACAAGCTCAGTAACAAGAAGAAAGTTCTATACTATCCCTTACTTGTACCCACTTGACCTTGGGAAATAATTTCCATGGATTTTGTGGGTGGTTCAACAACAACCAGAAAGGGACATGACTATCTATTTGTGGTAGTTAATAGTTTCAACAAGATGTGCATTCTCATGCCTTGTAAAAATACCATCAAAGGACAAGAAGAAACAAACATGTTTTTAGAACAGATATGGGTGCACTTTGGGATACCAAGAACCATCATCTCAAATAGAGATACCAAATTTCTCAATACATTTTGGACTGCATTGTGGGAGAAGATGCACACTAATTTGAAGATATCCACAACATTCAATCCACAAACATATGGGCAGAAAGAAGTAGTCAACATGACTTTGGTGCAACTTCTGAGGGGTTACAATCAAAAGCATCCAAATACTTGGGATAGAAATATGATGTACATACAACACTCTTATAACATACAGATGCACACTTCTATCGGTAAGTCCCCTTTTGAAACTTGTTTTGGGTATTTTTCACCTTCACCCTTGGATGTTGTTTATGGAAAAAAAGGATGAGTGAGGGAAGAAACCATAAGAGAATCATTAAAAGTAGATAAGTTTGTTGAAAATATTAGGCAGATCCACTTTCAAGTACAAGAGACATTGAATAAGTCACGAGAAAGGTACAATACACAACATGATCAACATAGAAAAAAATATCATTCAAAGTGGGAGACATATTTTGGTTACAGCTAAACAAGGAAAGACTAGATGGTCATGGTAAGAAGATCAAGGCTCTATGGTATGGCCCTTTTGATATATTGGAGAAGGTGGGAGATAACACCTATAGACTTAGTATACCCCCATACATGTGCATTTTATCATTATTGAATGTGGACAATCTCAAAATATATGGGCCTTCCATGTTGGATCAGAGGGAGGAGTAGGTTCTACCTTCCATATGGGAATTAGCACCAGATGGTCAGGAAGAGTTGGTAGGGGACACAGTTTTGTAGAAGCGGTCCATAACTATGAGATAGAGGGAGCATGACCTTAGCAGATTGGGTTGAAAGGACAAATTCCTAGAAAATTAAAGTGGTACTCCATGGAAAAGGTAAAGAACAAATTTCCTCACCTCATTCAGTAAATATTTTGGGGACTATTACCCCCCCATGCCTAGGGATAACTAGAGGAGATCATGTCTTGTGGTCTGCAATGGAGAACATGATCTTGACCATGATGATGATCAACATGTCCATAGATGGCAGCCTAAAATCCCCCTTCATTCACATTTACAACTACATTTCAACCAAAACTTATCACATCCACGCAACCCATAGTATGGGAGATGGTAAGCCATCCTCACTGTTGGCCCTTGACCAAGTTTTGGGGAACTTGGGTCACATTTGACCGATTTTGGGACATCGACAGGCTGTTCGAAGGTGAATCTCGAGGAGAAGCGGATATAGAAGGATCTTAGCCACTTCTTAGGTCATTTTTGGGTTTAGGGTTTATATAACGGGTATGGGATGTCGGCCCATGGGTTTACCCATGTTTAGGCCCATTTTGTAATGTATAAATAGATAGCTATGCGATGTAAGAAGAGGCTAGAGTGCTAAGTGCTAGAGTTTGATCTATGTGACTGCAAAGGGCTTTGTGCTTATTATGTGTTAAGAACTTGCAGAGCTAAGTGAAAGTGATTGTAAGAAGCTTTTGTGCAGCGTGTAAGAAGGCTTTGTGCTTAAACCTAACTCGGGGAAGGAGGATCTAGCGAGGTGCACATAGATCTCTTGTCCTATGCGAAGTAGGTTCTTATGGCTCTGTGCTTGTAGAATATTGAAAGAAGACAATAAAGAAGAGAATATTTGATGGACATATCCCCACACTTGGGTGAACCACGTATATCCCGTGTTATGGTTTCTTTGTGCATTATAGTTGTTATTTTATTGATTTGATGTATTCTTAGTGCAATGATATATGTTATATTCATATGTATAATAACTTAGTGCTTAGTAATGTGAATAAATGATATATATGATCTACTTCTATGTTCTAACTTCTTGGAAGTGTCAGATATGATTGAATACTGCATTGTTATGTAATTAGGGTTTCGATCTGTAATGTAAATAAGGGTTAAATTCTAATGAATGTTAACTGCTAAGTGTTCTGTTAAGGTATTGTAATCATAGATCTATGTCCCAGCTAGGTGCTTACAGCTGAGTCCTGCAACCACCCCTTCCTCTACCTCAGGTGAGACTTCATATGATTTGCAGGTGTTGCTGAAAGGGCTGGTAGTTAGGGTTTTTTTGGTGCGTTGTTGAAGCGTTGAACCTTGGGTCTTCCCCTATGCCAAAACTCACCATCAGGTGTCTTAGTCCTTCTTTCATGCAAATTGTTGTGATTAATTTGTTGGGCATGTGGATGAGGATATTTGGTTAAAGTTGGAGAATGGATCACTAGCTTGAGAAACTGTGTCAGTTTCCTTGTTTCACCTTGGTGGTCAGCTTCTATGCCCTAGTCTTGTGTTTTCACCACTCAGGGAAAATGGGTACTACTAGGGGGCCTCACAAGGGTAATGTTTTTTTCCCCACCATACTTAACACTTTCCATCTAGGAGACTTTCAAAGTGTACTAAACTTCAGTAATGGTTCATAGTACACTTTCTCATGAGAATAGGGGCTAAAGGCCCAGAGGTTGATTGCAGTTGCTACTAAAAGAATAATAAAATGATGCTAAAGAGGGAATGATAGTAAATTAGGACTCTAAAAAACTAGTCCAAACTTGAGCTCCACCCTTTCTGTGCTCACCCCAGTCCTAAGAAACGTTGTTTTAGCTTGAAACCTTATAAAAGGGGAATTGAAAATATGATAAAAGGACAAATAAAAAGGAAAATAAAGGGTTTTGGAAAAAATGGCACTTAATAAAGTGATAACTCAAGAGAAAGTGCACCCTCCACAAAGGTGCTCATAGAAATGGATTAAATGACACCATAAGCCATGAAGTAATCCCTAAAACCGTATCACTTTCACACTTACTCTTGAAGGGTTTCTTTATTTCCTGCTTCCCTCGAGACCCAACCCTCTACCTAGGTTCGTTTATTCCTTGTATAAGTGGCACACCTAATAGGGTTGGATAAAGGCCCTCCCATACTTAAACTTTTCAACTCATGTGGGGTGCTAGGACCTTATCTTATAATTTTTTTTTGTTAAGGATGGCCCTGACATGGTTCTTTGAGGGATGTCTCGGAATTATACCCAAGACATTGTGCCTTTATTGCAGGACCTTGGCACATGTGATGGAGAGCAGTAGGTCATATAGTGAATCAACACTCTTAGATATTATCTCTCACATCCTTGGAACCTTGAACGATGGACATATGGGCTTGGTTTGAGCATATTCAGTCATGATGGCACAGAAATGGGTTGGAAGCCCATAGGATGGGCAGAGTACCCCAAAGCTTATTTATCCACATTATCAGGGATGTTGCAAAATCAAACAACCAAACAATATGTAGAGATGATATGAAAATACCTCCAATCTAGATGCAACACTTGCATCCTGGACATCGACCCTATTTGGATGATGACATCATATTCTAGGGTTTGATGGAGCTAGCATTTAGTGGATACCTAGGGTTATTGATTATGGTTGGCATGGTTTTGAGGGAGGAGATACATCATTTTATCCCACCTCACTCTAGATTGGTGCCACATGGCCTTTGGAGGCCCCCTCCTTGCCTAAGGAGATTTGACGTCTCACACATGTGGCTCATTTATGATGTTTTTTTCATTTTAGCATTTGTAAAGGGTTAAATGAGGGGTTGGCCCTAAATCTATTTTGATGTTGACATTTTATGTGGACAAATATGCTAGGTTAGCATCATATAATAAGGTTAGTGATAGATCATCACTACTCACCTTTCTGGGTAACTACTTCTGACATTTTCAACGCTTTTAGGGTTATTGGTATTTATCTCTCATCCAATATGCTTGAAAAGGATCTCTTGTGGATGGTTGCTGAATTTGGATGGATATTTCTGCAATTAGGGTTAAATTATCTTGGTTTCTTGGATTAAGTAAGTAATTTTATGCAATTTTATGGTATTTTGTTGTTGTAAATGGCGAAATTTCTATTTTTTTGCAATAAGTCTTGTTTTATTGAAACCCTAAGAGAGGAACATAAGTGCTTCTTCCTCACGCAAAGTTTTACTTGACCAAAATTTGTAAATTTTCCTTCCTAGGGTTAGAACCCTAAATCCCTAAAGTGTTATAACTTTAGGATTTTATCCGTAGATAATTGATCTTTGACCTAGTTGAAGCTACAAAAAAGGAGAAATGATATGTACATCCCAAAAGTGCTTACACCCTAGACGTCCTTCTTCTCAAAGTCTAAAGTCGAAGGTACAAATGTGTTTGCACCTTAGGGTTTAGACTCTACCTCTTGGTTCCAAGTAGATAAACCTTCAAGCTTGGATGCATTTGAGACTCCATAGCACTAGAATGGTAAATGCACTAATCTAGAAGCAACTCTTGGGGTGAAAGTAATTGATCAAGCTCCTTTCTCAAATCTATAAAGTGTTCTACTAACTTCTCTAATTCTAATGCTAGAAAACTCACAATATTGTTTGTTGTTGCTATAAAAAATTTCTAAAACCATCTAAAATTATGTTAATTTTCTACATACACTCATCTAAAGGCGGCGTAACTTGTTCATAAATTTATTCTATCAATTGGATACTTTTGTGCTTGATAAATGCTTACTTTTCATGTTAAATTACTACATTTATGAGAACTTATTGTTGTTGATGTTTCAAATTATTCATTGTTGTTATAAGACTAGTTTACTGCTGCAATTTTCCATATCCATAGCTAATTAACTTGTCTAGTGTCTAAAAGAGGTCATTGTTGCATGATTAAGATTGGAATTTGTTATATATATATATATATATATATATATATGTTGTAAAGTGTTCTTGTTGTATGAACACAACAAAATACATTATGTTATCACTCTGTAAATTCCCAGAGGTTGTTAAAGGGCAGAAGAAATTTACAAGAGGTAACCTTAACCAACCACTTCGAAACTGGGATCTAGCCCTGCCAGTTTCAGAGAGGGATCTCTCTATAAGATTTAGATTTGTTTGGATTTTCAGATCTTAGGATAGTTAAAAAAGAATAGTACCGAGTTGTTTGTATTTTTTAATAAAATAGTTGAATGTCACTTACGCTTCCATTGGGCTATAGGGTCTATTTTATAAAAATGGATATCAAAGGACATTTTTTTAGAAGATTCGTTTTACGGGGAAAGGAAGTGCAACTGCAGGATTCTTTAGAAATAAAATGATGGATTGTTGAAAAGGTGAGATATCAGTTAAAACAAAAAAGAAATTAAGAATTTATTTGTTATAACATCAGAAGGAAAACATTTAAATCTGTAAAATATTAGAAACATAGTACTCGATGGCAAATTCTGCAACTTTAACTTATTTTAAAGATTAGATTAGAAAAAACAACATGATAACTGAGAAAGAAAACTTTTTATGAAGACAGAGGAAACTTCACCAACAACTAACACACAAGAATCCTGTGAAACATCTCTTTGTATTACTAGAATGACCTCTTGAGAAAAATTACAGATTACAGCTTGCTCGGGTGTAAAAATCAACCCTTAGTACTTCAAAGTTTGAAGTATTTATAATCAAGATTACAAATGACCCTATCATAAATGATCAGGATGTGGCAGATGCTATTTTTAACTATCTAGATAAAAAGATGCAAAAATATAGGAACTGATGATGATGCATCGAATCTCTCATGATGATTTTAGGGAAGATCATTGGTGAGTCATTCATAAGACTTTGATTGCACTAGACATTGATTTTGACAAGACCTTTATCTTTACTCAATCAATTCGTACAGATCATCCCATCTTTGTGTACCAGGGATGGAAACTTTCAATAGCCGACGGTAAATTTCATCCATCTCTGTATACTTAGCAAAAGTCGGCTTGGTGAGGAAAATGTACTTGATTTTCTGATGTATGCTGAGGTCAGGATGCAAAGTCTCCAAGAATGCTTTGCCTATGATGCTGCCATGTATCCCTAAGAACTTGGAACTATCCTTTGCCATGGTGACAATCTTTTTCTTATAATTGGATAAAGACATCAATTTATAATTTAGGACAAGTAAGCCAGGAAGGCCCTTTTTCTGTAAGGCCTCAAGCTTGTTAAAAATTCTCTGAACTCCAATGTCCATGTTTTGGGATTTCTCCTCCAATTGCAACATTAATCCTCTTTTGGTCAACATTCTTTTGACTTCGAGGATAGTCTTTGTTCTCTCTTCAACTTTCAGGTCTTCAAGCTCTTCCTTGGTTTTTGAATTTAGAAATTTGATGATCTTGTTAGCTACCAAGGGCATTTCACCCAGCTCTCTTCTTATCCTATCGATGGCTTGCCTACTCTTTAGCACCAGATCATGTTGCTCGAACATGATTTGCACCATGGGGAAAAATTCATTTATGGAGTTGGAGATATATGTCCAGATGTTTTCCTTAGCCTCTACTAATGTCTTACCTGCCACTGTTTGTTTCTGAAGCTGTTGTATTTCCTGCTTGAGATTCTCTGATGCTTGTCTCTCAATGTTGTATCTTGTTTGGAAGGAAGACTTGAGTTCCTGGAGACTTTCAACCTCCATTTTCAGCCTATCTCTGTTCCTTGCAGAGTCATCTCCTCCATGGACTTTGCTAGCTCCGTAGTTTTTTCCAGTGTTGTCAATGGAGTTACCAATGGAATTTCTATTGTAGTGATTGTTGGCACAACTTTTGTAATGACTTACTCGAGGGGAACTACACTCAATGGAATGAATTCTATCGGGGTTGATTGTTCCTTCCCTTTCAATAACCTTTCCAATTCTGCCTCCATTTCCTTTATATGTGTGTTATGGTGCATGATTAGCTTCAACAATTCCTCTTTCTCGTCTTTTGCCTCAATTATTTCTTTAGCTTGTGAATCCTCTGTTGGTGGCAATTTCAACTGTTTTCTCAAAGATGCAATGTTAGCATTCTTTTTCTTTAACATCTCCTCTACTGATTTTACATTCGAGGGATCATACCTAATCTTGAGCGCCAACTCCTCTAAGGATTTTATTATGTTATCCTTTGCAAAAGAGGATATTTTTTCCAACTTCAATTGGGTCTGAACATTGTTTAGAGATACCTGTAACTTTGTTGTCGTAGAGGAAGCATGTGCCAGTGTGGAGAAAACCATTTCTCTAGTCTGTCTGTGCAAATCCATTTGGTCAGCTAGATGGACTTGTTTGGTGTCAAAAAAAATAGTTGACCTTTTGTAGTCAGTGATCTCTTTGGGTTGAGACACCTGTGCCTGCAGAAATGCCTGATGCATTCTTCCTTTTTCTGTGTCAAAAGATGACAATAGTCTGTGTTTTTCTATGAAGGTTTGCTTTCAGAACTGAGCGTAGGTGTTGTTGGTCAGCATCTGGTTCTTCTTTTTAATCATGTCATATTTTTTGAAAATATTCAGAGGTACAAATCCTTGTGGAGTTTGGGTGGTCACATCTATATCCATCTACTTCTTTGAAGAAGCAGATGGATATAGATGTGACCACCCAAACTTTGGCAGAGTAGGGCTCTTCCTCACTAGACATGTGAGTAGCATGAGTGGTTTTGGGTCTCTTGTTGTATACCTAAAAATATTTTGCTAATACCTCAATGATTAAAGGAGAGGCATACCTTCTTAGCCTTTTTTCCTTTGGTACCTGTGGAGTGGTAGTCTGTGAAAAAGAGACTGAAGGAGATTCCTACTGTTCAGTATCTACCAGAGTATTTGCCTCCCACTTTGTTTGGTTCACGTACTTTTCAATTTCTGGTTTGAGGGTGTGAGCATAAGGTGAACTTTTTTTTTTGGATCTCATCTCTGCAATGATCCCACTTGGATCATAATGCCAAATTAAATTGGTGTTGAATTTCATTTCCTTTAATAGTTTATCTGCCTCTTCCCCAACAACTCAACTGTTGCAGATAAACGGTCCTATTTTCCATTTAATCCTCATCTGTTGTTTTTTCTTCAGAGACCCAAAATGAATGTCATCTGATTTTATCATCTGATGAATATACTCTAGTGAAAATATTCAAACATGCACATACTTAGGTAGTTTGTATGGAGCTAGTTCACACCCATACACTCTCATCTCTGTGTGATTCTGATATAGGAACCAGTCCCCGATCTTTGCGAGATCTGAAAGGTGAAGAACTCTTTGGATCTCCTCGTTTATCCTCAGCTATGGTATTCCACTAAGCATGCTTACTACTGGGTGATAAAACAACTCGATGAACTGTTTGAAACTGAACTCAGTGGAGTTTCTTCTGAGCAACAACATCCATAGAGTTGTTTCTTGTGGTTTTCCGTCCTTGTCCATTTTCTGCATGAGAAAGGAAAATTTGTATCTTTGATAGAAAATAAACATGTAGGCCAGTATTGAATAATATCGAAACATGCCTTTTGTAGGGAAATTTTCCAGTTGCTCGTGCAGGTTTTTAACCAAAAAACCGTTGTAATCAAACTGGATGGAAACTTTCTCTTCAATAGAGAAAATGGATAGGAAACCTAGGATAGGTTCATCCACCCATTCATCTGAGAAATAACTGATCAAACAACACGGTGTTGAGATAACATGGTTTCCCTTTTTGAAGAATATGGATGAATGATAAGGATGATTATTCTTAGGAAATTGGGCATCTTGTGGGAGGAACTATTCAAAGATTTGTGCTCTTTGGGGAAAAGACAGGTTCTGATACATTTTTGTCAGAATTTCAATTGTGAGGGGAGAACGGGGTTCATCTCTGGGTACCTGCATCATTTTATCGATGGCCTCGAGTGTAATAAGGAAAAAGGTTTCTCTAGAAGAGGATACTATGGCTCTCTGATGAGGGAGGTAGTGTGCTTGGCATTTGAGGGAGAACTCGAGAAAATGATAGACTTGGGGAAAAAGATACAGGTGGGAAAATTGATTGCCAGAGCTCGTTTTCATCACTCTGATCGATGAAGGTGTCTTTAAACCATGATTGTAGCTCGGCGAAGTTAAAATTGGACCTGGTTTGTGAGATTAAATAGTCTTTGTCTGCTAATGGGATCCAATCGAGATCGACATGAGGTGGGAGAAATGGATTTTCCTCCACATTTGACTTTTTACTTTTGGGCACCATTGATTTCCACCGGTACCTGCACATTGAACACACATTAGTAGGCGAAAACTTATGGCTGGATGAGATGTTGCAGAGGTGAAGGAAAATGAGCCTCTGATATGCAGGGAGTGTAAGTGGAATGTGAATGATCGAAACTGGGTTGGAATTTAGTGAACAGGTGTCCGTTGGGCAAAAAAGGACAAGTCAGGTGAAAAATGAGTATGTGGAAAGTAATAACTGGCCGAAAGGTCCTTTAGAGCATGAGGGGGCAAGCTGAAGGACATCTGACATGTGTACCCGGTTGACATGCAGAATGGTGATTGGGGAATGAACGAAAAAGATATGACCCGTAACGGTTAGATGGAGGGGACATGTTGACGGGGTCATGAAATGGGATCTGCAAGGGGTGGTTTTGGGGTGTGACATATCTGGATGATGATGGTGAGTTGGAAAAATGGTAAGCGGTAAATGTTTGGAGTGGGGAGGTAAGATGCAATGAGATGATGCCACGTAGGGATAGGGCCCGCCTGGACACTACTTCATTCCGGACCCCCCCCCCCCCCCACCGTTAAAAGTGGAACGGGTGGGGGGGTCCAGAATCTCTTGTGGACCATTGATTTGTGCGCTGGTGGGATGACCATAGATCTGAGTGCACACTTTAATCGCCTTTTAGGACCTCCCCCCTCGATGTTAAAGGTAGAACGGTCAGGGGGGTCCAGAATCTCATCAGAGCCGTAGATCTAGGCACCAAAATCTTAGTCATAGATCTAGGCCTGATCTTTAATCTCTGGGGTGAAATTCAGTATATGAGGTAGAACTTAGGATTAATGATCCTTTCTATGGGTTTTGTGCGCTGCTTCCCTTGATTTTGTCATCATGGGGTTAGAAAAACATTTCACCATCAAGATCATGCATTTTTCATCGACCATCTTACATATTTTATTGAAAGGAAACTAACTAACCTATGTCCTAACCTACTCATTTGCGCCTTTATCCCAACTTAGAATGTTGGGCTAAGAAAATACTCTACCTCAGGACTAGTTGACGAAGATTAGACTATTTGGTCAAATTTATTCACTAGCTAACCTAATTACTTGGCTAAGATTAGATAGTTTAGCCAAGCTTATTCATTAATCCTAAATACTTAAATTTAAAAGAATTGGCCATGTTTAAACTATATGGATCAAGTCATCATCATTTCATGGGGCTTTATCCATTTTCTATTATGCCCTCTTTTATTTTTCTCAAATTTTTTTATTTCTTTTTTCTTTCATTTCTTTTCTTTTCTTTTTCTTTTCTAGAATGCAACAATATCTGCAAGTCAAAAAGAACTAAAGGAAAAAAATTACATTCAGAAGTTGATCCTATAACTTATAGGGTTATAACAGTGGCTCCACTTGAGGATGGTACCCTCCTTGTGAGGTGCCAAGAATCCTATTTCTCATTGTCTTGAAAAACTTCCTTTAGAGCTTCTTCTGCTATCTGAATTGCTTTATTTTGAAAATTTTGATGACATTATTCAGTGTCTCAGGGCCTTCTCTACGAGCTTCAAACACCTGAACAAAAGAACCTACACACAAACTGCCTGTAAAATAAATGATATGTACAATGGAAAAGGAAAGGTGAACTCTCTATTGAGGAGAAAGATAATGCTTCAGCATCCTGCCATTTACAGGTCCCCCTGGCAGGTCTGATCCATCATTATTAGTAAGCAGGAAAGCATTATTTCCTCTGTAGGCATGAATGGTGTAAGGGCCCTTCCAAAAGCTATCAAACTTTCCATTTTTACCTTTATCTTCATTTCTGGAGTCCCATTTCAAAACTAGATCGCCCAATTCAAAGTTATCCTCTTTGGCTCTCTTGTCATAAATCTTTTTTATATTTTCCTGGATCACTTGAGTTCTGTTGTACACTTCTTCTTTGGATTGTTGTAACTAAATCATTTGATTTATTCTTCTTTGAATATCATTAGGCTCCGCCTAAGCTTCCTGCAATAGTTTCATAACTGGAACTCCCAAAGAAGGAGGAAAAATCACCTCAATGCCATATACCAGTTGATATGGAGACATACCAATTGATCTTTTATTACTCAGTCTATTTGCCCATAGTGAAAAAACCAATTTATTATGACAGGAATTCTTGTTTTCTTGTAATGTTTTCTTGAGGATATTCACCAAACTTTTGTTTGAGGACTCAACTATCCCATTTCCCTTAGGGTAATAGGTTGTGTAATGCCCCAACGTAATGTGGTATTGGCTACAAAAATCTATGAGTTTTTTGGATCTGAAAGCCGCTGCATTATTAGCTATAATTTTCCTGGGGCACCCAAAATGAGATGAGATATTAGTTTCTAAAGTTTTCATTATAACAGAGTCAGTAGCCTTCCTGCATGGCACGGCCTCGATCCATTTGGTGAAATAGTCCATGGATGTGAGTATCCACTTGTGTTGGCTTGAAGAGGATGGGTGTATTTCTCCAATAAATTCCAAACCCCATTGCTAGAAAGGGGCTTCAAGGGAAGAGGAAACAACTTCCTTTTACCTTCAAAAACCTCGCATTTATGACAAGAAGTAACTTTTTTATGAACATTAGTGAACAATGTAGGTCAATAGAAACCAACTCTTAAGATTTTGTTGGTTGTGGTCTTCCAACTAATATGTCCTCCACAATCTCCTGCATGGAACTCCTGCAGAACTTTGTCAGCTTCGTCTTTCAATAGGAAATTAAGAAAAATACCACCAGTATCTTTCCAATAAAGGTTAGCTTCAAGAATACAAAATTTTAATGCTTTCAGTTTGATAAATCTGGCTTTGGTCTCAGTTAAACCGGGAGGAGATTGTAAGTTGTAAAGTACAAAAATGAGGTCTCTATATCAGGGAGAGTTTAATAATACCTATTTTACCTTTGGAGTCACCTGCTCTTCCTGTTCGTCAACTGCAACCAATAAATTGATATCTAGAGCATTACAATTTGATTCTGCCATTAGTTTAGCCAGACCCTGTCCTTTGATCAATTTAGTAGGCTTTAGTTCAATGTCATATTCCAGAATGACCGCAATCCATTTCCCTCTTCTGCCATCTAGATTATCTTGAGTCAGGATATCTTTCACCACTGCATTTAGAACGTATGCAATTGTATGAGAATGGATAATATAGACTCTGAAATCCTTTATAGCCTTTACCAGAGAAAAGGCTTGTTTCTCCATAATATTATAATTCAACGCAACATCTCTTAGAGATTTGTTGAAAAACACTATGGGTTTCTCGTACCCTTCATTGTTTTTCTGCAACAATATTGTTGCTATAGTGTGCTCAGATGCAAAAGAGTAAAGATAAAAATCTTTGGAATAGTCTGGGCTGATCAGAACTAGATCTTGGGTGACTGCATGCTTTACCTGTTCAAAAGACTGCTTGACTTCAGTGTTCCATTTGATTTTTTCATCCTTTTTCAACATGTCAGTGATGTTCATAAGAAGTTTGGCCAAGTTGGGTATGAACCTTCTAAGGAAATGTATTTTTCCTATGAATGATTGTAGTTCTTTTAAGTTCCTAGGGTGTTCCACCTTCCGAATGCCTTTTATCCTACTGGGATCGATTTTGATTCCATCCTTGGAGATTATGTGTCCCAGTTACTTGCCTTCCTCTAATCCGTACAAAGACTTCTTTGGATTCAATGAAATCCCAAATTTTCTACATTTCTCAAACACGCGTCTGAGATGATGCAAATTTTCTTCGTCAGACCGAGAGTATAGAGTCACATCATCCAGATATATGACTATAAATCTTCCTAGTTCGTCCAAAAAAGAAATATCCATTTCCCTTTGGAAAGTGGCACCAACATTCATCAAGCCAAAAGGAATATTCACATACATGAAGGTTCCCCAAGGTGTGGTGAATGTTGTCTTTTCTTGATCTTTTGGGTGAACTAGGACTTGGTTGTAACCCGAGAAACTGTCTAATAAAGAAATCCTACTCGACCCAACTACCTTTTGAAAAATATGGTCCATTTTGGGCAATGGGTAATTGTATTTAAGAGAGACTTTGTTCAGATTTCTGAAATCTATACAAAGTCTAATTTCACTCGTTTTCTTCCTAGTAGGAACTAGGTTAGAAACCCATTTGGAAAATCTCATGGGAACTATAATTTTTGCATCATACATCTTTTTGATCTCTTTATCTATCAAGGGAAGCAACTTGGGATTGATTCTCCTAAGTTTCTGCCTGAAAGGTTTGTGTTCTTATTTTATGGGAATCTGATTATGTATGATACTTGTGTCATAGGATTTTAAGTCCTCATAGCCCCAGGCAAAAACATCTATATGTTCCTTAAAAATTTCAATGTATTTGTTTTTTTTCTCCGATGGTAGAGATTTAGATAGTTTTATCATTTTGGGGTTTTCTTTTGTTCCTATGTTCCACTCTTCAACCTCTTTACCACTAGCTTCGATTTTAGATTTTTTGGCTGCGTCATTAAAATAAAACAAGTCTTCCAATGGAACTAAACCTCTAGGTAACATATTATTTTTCAACTGTAGAATATCAGAATCTACCTCATTTTCATTAAATTCTTCAGCATCTATTTTATTTACACTACCATTCTCAAAAACAGATTTATTTACAAATTGATCATCATTTTCTAAATCTATGTTTGTACATTCGAAATCATTCTTATGTTGTAATAAATCTTTGATCTGATAGTCGTTTCCAAATACCTACCAATATCTGATGTTGTCAGGAACGATTAGTCTGCACTTTACCTCCAATGTGTACTTATGAGTGGGACAAAAAGGGATTTTACAGGTAGCTGTCGATGCAACCAACCCATCTGCGAGTATATTTTGTCCCCTAGGCATTACCTGCAAGTCAATCTCAGTAAATCATTGAAGATCGTCCAAAACAACATTCATATAGGCTCTAAGTCTAGGATGTTTTTCTGCATACTCACCTTTTATTTTCTTGATAATCAATTCAGAATCACCCCTTACCATTATCTACTTGGCACCAACTTTCTTCAATAGTTTCAGGCCGAGCATAAAAGCTTCGTACTCGGCTATGTTGTTAGTGCATTGGAAGTTTATTTTTTAGGAATGGCTCTCTAAATATCTTGATCTATGATTATGTAACCAAACTCCAGCTCTAGCTCCCTCTTTTCTCACTGCACCATCGAAATCCATGCTCCAAAAATCTGCTGGCAGTTCCTCACTTTCCACAGTTTCGACCTCTCTTGCCTCTATGATTTCTTTATTTTCCTTTGGATCAGTTGTGTCACTTTCCAGCTGGGCAATTTTTCCTTCCAGGTCACTATCATTGTATAAGATGAAAGAATCCAGGTCAGAGTGTGCTGAGTACAAGGGGTAATTATGAGGTTTTTCTTGAATACTGATCGTGTATTTCATCAACGTTTCCCTGTAAAGTCTTCTTTGTTGTCCAAAGACTGGAACAGTGGCATAAGACATGTCTAGCTGCAGAGTTCCTTTCAGCTTAGCTCCCCATGACCTATATAGTAAGATACCGTACTTTGGGGGAATGTCCGCAACTACTATATCCATTACCATACTCTTTTCCGAAATTTGGGCTAGGGTGATGCATAAGTCTTTGATTAGGCCTATACATTTAACCTTGCTGGAATCAAAAGAATGCAAATTCTTGTAGGGTCTGGTGACTTCAAGTCCCAAATTTTCCATCATTGCCTTGGGCATCAGGTTGTTTGAGGCACCCAAATCCAACATAGCATTCTGTAATATCAAGTCATGGATATTTAGGCTGATGTAAAAAGGTGTGACGGCCCCATTATCAGTCTAACCATCTACTTTAGGACCAAATAGGAGCTATAGTCGGTCATCAACAAGATTTCTTTTGTCTGAATGATTTGCAGATCCAACATTCAAAACCTTAGTACCTATCTCAATTTCGATGCTTAAATCTTTAATCACCTATGACCTGCAAGCATTCTTGTTCATTAACTCAGAGAGGGGAATGGGAATTTTCAATTTAGCTAATTCCCCTTCAAGGCTGAATGTAATGGAAACTTTGCTTAAGGTTTGTACTTCTGGTTTATCTATTGGAACTTTGTAGCCAAATGCCTTTGGTTGGCTTGTTTGACTGATTGATGAAACTTCAGTCTGATTTTCTCTTTGTAGAATCTCTAGAGATTTTGGTGTAGAAGATTCAACATTATTTCTCTCAAGGATTTTCTTGGGAGGGTTTTCCAAGGTCTTCTTGGTTTCGACTATTTTCTTTGTTTCATTACCCTTCTTTGTTTCAACGGTCTTCTTTTGAGGGTTGTCATTTTATCTCTTGCTCCTCAGGTTATATTGCCTGTGTACCTCCATAATAGCATTCCTAAAATCCTCCTGTTTTGTTTCATCTGCTTCCTCATTTACCTCTGTTTGTGAAAGAAGAAAAATCTTGTTCTCTTCCCGGGTGAGGAAAATGGATTCATCATCATGAAAGTCCATGAGGTTTATATGAGTATCATTGAATTCCTCGAGTACCTCCTCCCCGTCATCAGCGTAATTCTCCTGTAGGGGTGGTTAGATCTGCTGATCTAGCCCCCTCTATTCTCTTTGATCCCTAGGATCTCTCTGTCGGATCAGGGGCAGATTTCTTTTGAAGTTTGGGTTCTGAATTGGAGGACTAGCTTGGTTATCCCTGGGAGGATTTCTTTCAGCTATAGTAAGTCTCTCCATCATTCTCTCCATCGCTCTGGCTAAAGAGTCCAATTTGTAATTTGAAGAGGATGTGGAAAGTTCCTCTTTGATTGTGACCCTCCTCTCTGTTCTCTGCTTGGCCCTTCTAGCTAGTAGGTTAGCCTCCACGCTTACTGCACCTTTTTGCATGTCTTCCAGAGTAGTTGAATTTCTTTCCCTTAGATGATATGACATATCAGCGTCAAATCCATCTAGAAACTTAATTAGTGCTAAACCTTGAGGGGGTTTTATGTTAGCTGGGATGGCGTTGTAAAGGTTATTGAACTTGGTGCAGTAATCCTGCATTGTTTCTCCCTGATTCCTCTTGATGTTCTCATACTCTGATAATATTTGGAGTGGATTTTTCTTAACCTCCCATCTATCCAAAAAAATTCTGTGAAAAGCGGCAAGATCAGCTATCGAAGCAGGACGTAAGGTTTTACACCATTTTTTAACGTCCCCAGTCAGGCTTTGTGCAAATAATCTCATTTGTACATCAACTTCATCCACTTCCTGCAAATCAAAATATTCATTCATTTTTTCAACATGTTGTTGTGCATTAATAGAACCAACACTGTCATACTGAGGGAGTCTAGTTTGATAATCTTGAGGCATGGCATGCAAAGGAGCATCCAACACCAAGGGGGCATATCTTGCTACCATAGCGGGCGGATTAGCTTGAACAATAACTTGTATGATTGGAGGGGATGTAATAGATGCAGTGGAGGAAGAAGGGCTAGGGGGTGTAGAGTGAATGGTTTGAGGTTTCACAGAGGATGCAACAATCATTAAGGAAGAAAGTATAACTGACTGCTGGAAATGATCTCTTTCCAAATCTTGATCAATATTAGCCACCAAATCTTCTAATTTATCAAATTCCTAGAGAAAAAGTTGATCAATGTCTCCCTTGGGTGAGAGAATTTCAGGAGTCTTAGGTTGCAGGATGGTTTGATCCAACACAATTTCGCTTACAAAGCTGTCTGATTTTGTTCTAAAAAGGCTTTGTTCAAAAGGGATATCAAACACAAGATCTTGAAGGGAAACCAATTTTTCTGGGAGAGAAGGAGATTTGTGAAATGGAATGTGACTTCCTGAACCTTCCGTAATGGTTTTCTTTTTGAGTAATTTCTCAGGATTGTCTATTGCAGTTGCAGGTTCTGGATTTGGATGAGATCTAGTAAAAATTATTTTGGGAGCCAAAATTCTAATTTTTATTTTATTTTTCTTTTAAGAAAATTAAATTATTTATATACAAAACTTAACAACCTCTGAACATTGTCTCTTAATATATTTAGATTTTATGACTTGTTCAGAAATAAGGTTTTCTTTGTATAGAAAAAATAAATCATAGGATTGGAAATCTGTTCAGATTCCCTAGTATGGTCGCCAATTATGTTATCACTCTGTAAATTCCCAGAGGTTGTAAAAGGGTAGAATAAATTTACAAGAGGTAACCTTAACCAACCACTTCGAAACTGGGATCTAGCCCTACTAGTTTCAGAGAGGGATCTCTCTGTAAGATCTAGATTTTTTTGGATTTTCAGATCTTAGGCTAGTTAAAAAAGAATAATACCGAGTTCTTTATGTTTTTTAATAAAATGGTTGAATGTCACTTATGTTTCCATTGGGCTATGGGGTCTATTTTATAAAAATGGAGATCAAAGGACAGTTTTTTAGAAGATTAGTTTTACATGGAAAGGTAGTGCAACTGCAGGATTCTTTAGAAATAAAATGATGGATTGCTGAAAAGGTGAGATATCAGTTAAAACAAAAAAGCAATTAAGAATTTATTTGTTATAACATCAGAAGGAAAACATTTAAATCTGTAAAAGATCAGGAACAGAGTACTCGATGGAAAATTCTGCAACTTTAACTTCTTTTAAAGATTAGATTAGAAAAAACAACATGATAACTGAGAAAGAAAACTTCTTACGAAGATAGATGAAACTTCACTAATAGCTAACACGCAGGAATCCTGTGAAATGTCTATTTGTATTACTGGAATGACCTCTTGATAAAAATTATAGATTACATCTTGCTCTGGTGTAAAAATCAACCCTTAGTACTTCAATGTTTGAAGTATTTACAAACGACCCTGTCATAAATGATCAGGATGTGGTAGATGCTATTTTTAACTATCTAGATAACAAGATGAAAAAATATAGGAATTGATGATGATGCGTCGAATTTCTCATGCTGATTTTTGGGAAGACCATTGGTGATTCATTCATAAGACTTTGACTGCGCTGGATGTTGATTTTGACAAGACCTTTATCTTAACTCAATCAATTCACACAGCTCATCCCATCTTTGTGTACTGGGGATGGTAACTTTCAATAGCTAGTGGTAAATTTCATCCATCTCGGTATACTTAGAAAAAGTCAGCTTGGTGAGGAAAATGTACTTGATTTCGTGTTGTATTCTCACGTCAGGCTGCAAAGTCTCCAAGAACACTTTGCCTGTGATGTTGCCATGTATCCCTGAGAACTTGGAACTGTCCTTGGCCACGATGGCAATATTTTTCTTATAATCGGATAAAGTCATCAATTTATCATTTAGGACAAGTAAGCCAGGAAGGCCTTTTTTCTGTAAGGCCTCAAGACTGTTAAAAAATATCTGAACTCCAATGTCCATGTTCTGGGATTTCTCCTCCAACTGCAACATTAATCCTCTTTTTGTTAACACTCTTTTGACTTCGAGGATATTGTTTGTTCTTCCTTCAACTTTCAAGTCTTAAATCTCTTCCTTGGTTTTTGAATTAAGAAACTTGATGATCTCATTAGATGTTGAAGGAATTTCACCCAACTCTCTTCTTATCCTATCAATGGATTGCCTACTCTTTAGAACCAGATCATGTTGCTCAAACACGATTTGCACCATGGGCCAAATTTCATTTATGGAGTTGGAGATATCTGTCCAGATGTTTTCCTTAGCCTCTGCTAATGTCTTACCTACCACTGTTTATTTCTGAAGCTGCGGTATTTCCTACTTGAGATTCTCTGATGCTTGTCTCTCAATGTTGTATCTTGTTTGGAAGGAAGACTTGAGTTCCTGGAGGCTTTCAACCTCCATTTTCAGCCTATTGATCTTTGTTCCTTGCAGAGTCATCTCCTCCATGGACTTTTCTAGTTCCACAGTTTTTTCCAATGCTATCAATGGAATTGTCGAAGAAAATTTTGTTGTAGTGGTTGTTGGCATAGTTGTTGTACTGACTTCTCTAAGGGGAACTGCATTCAATGGAATGACTTCCATTGGGGTTGATTGTTCCTTCTCTTTCAATAAACTTTCCAATTATGCCTCCATTTCCTTTATCTGTGTGTTTTTTTGCATAATTAGCTTCATCAATTCCTCTTTCTCGTTTTCTTCCTCAACTATTTCTTTAGCTTGTGAATCCTTTGTTGGTGGAAATTTCAGTTGTTTTCTCAGAAATGCAATGTCAGCATTCTTTTTCTTTAACATCTCCTCTGTTGCTTTTACAATCGAGGGATCATAACCAATATTGAGCACCAACTCCTATAAGGATTTTATTCTGTTATCCTTTGCAAAAGAGGATATCTTTTCCAACTTTAATTGGGTTTGAACATTGTTTAGAGATACCTGTAACTTTGTTTCCATAGAGGAAGTATGCGCCAGTGTGGAGAAAACCATTTCTCCAGTCTGTCTGTGCAAATCCATTTGGTCAGCTGGATGGACTTGTTTGGTGTCAAAAACAATAGTTAACCTTTTGTAGTCAGTGATCTCTTTGGGTTGAGACACCTGTGCTTGCAGAAATGCCATATGCATTCTTCCTTTTTCTGTGTCAAAAGATGACAACAGTTTGTGTTGTGCTGTGGAGGTTTTCTTCTAGAACTGAGCGTAGGTGTTCTTGGTCAGCATCTGGTTCTTCTTTTTAATCATGTCATATTTTAATCTGGTTCAGAGGTACAGGTCCTTGTGGAGTTTGGGTGGTCACAACTATATCTGTCTGCTTATTTGAAGAAGAAGTGGACACCACCTGATGTTTTCCCTCAATCACATTGGCAGAGTAGGGCTCTTCCTCACTAGACATGTGAGTAGCATGAGTGGTTTTGGGTCTCTTGTTGTATACCTAAAAATATTTTGTTGATACCTCAGTGATTAAAGGAGAGGCACCCTTTCTTGGCATTTTTTCCTTTGGTAATTGTGGAGTGATAGTCTGTGAAAAAGAGACTGAAGGAGATTATCGTTGTTTAGTATCTACCAGAGTATTTTCCTCCCACTCTATCTAGTTCACATACTTTTCAATTTCTAGTTTGAGGGTGTGAGCATAAGGTGAACTTTTGTTTTTGGATCTCATCTCTGCAATGATCCCACTTGGATCATAACTCCAAATGAAACTAGTGTTGAATTTCATTTCCTTTAATAGTTTATCTGCCTCTTCCCCAGCAGCTAGACTATTGTAGATAAATGGTCTTATTTTCCCTTTAATCCTAATCTGTTGTTTTTTCTTCAGAGACGCAAAATTAATGTCATCTAAGTTTATCATCTGACGAATATACTCTAGTGCAAATATTCAAATAGGAACATACTTGGGCAGTTTGTATGGAGCTAGTTCCCACCCATACACTATGATCTCTGTGTGATTATGATATAGGAACTAGTCCCTAGTCTTTGCGAGATCTGAAAGGTGCAGAACTCTTTGGATCTCCTTCTTTATCCTTGGCTCTAGTCTTCCACTGAGCATGCTTACTACTGGGTGATAAAACAACTCGATGAACTGTTTGAAACTAAAATCATTGGGGTTTATTCTGAGCGACAACGTCCATAGAGTTACTTCTTGTGGTTTTCCGTCCTTGTCCATTTTCTGCATGAGAAAGGAAAATTTGTCTACTTGATAGAACATAAACATGTAGACCAGTATTGAAGCATACTGGAACATGCCTTCTGTAGGGAAATTTTCCAGTTGCTCGTGCAGGTTTTCGGCCAAAAAACCGTTGTAATCAAACTGGATGGCAACTTTCTCTTCAATAGAGAAAATGGATAGGAAACCTAGGATAGGTTCATCCACCCATTCATTTGAGAAATAACCGAGCAAACAATACAGTGTTGAGATGATCTGGTTCCCTTTTCAGAGAATATGGAGGAATGATAAGGAGGATTCTTGTTAGGAAATTGGGCATCTTGTGGGAGGAACAGTTCAAAGATTTTTCTCTTTGGGGAAAAGACAGGTTCTGATACATTTCTGTCAGAATTTCAATTATGAGGGGAGAACATGGTTCACCTCAGGGTACCTGCATCATTTGATCGATGGCCTTAGGTGTAATAAGGAAAAAGGTTTCTCTAGACGAGGATACTATGGCTCTCTGATTAGGGAGGTAGTGCGCTTATCATTTAAGGGAGAATTCGGGAAAATAATAGACTTGTGGAAAAAGATACAGAGGGAAACTTGACTGCCAGAGCCTGATTTCATTGCTTTGATTGATGAAGGTGTCTTTAAACCATGACTGTAGCTCAGCGAATTTGAAATCAAACATGTTTTCTAAGATTAAATAGTCTTTGTCTGCTAATGGGATCCGGTCGAGATTGACAGGAGGTGCAAGAAATGGATTTTCCTCCACATTTGACTTTTTACTTTTGGGGGACATTGATTTCTGTCAATACCTGCACACTAAACACACGTTAGTAGTTTAAAACTTATGGCTGGATGAGATTTTGCAGAGGCAAAGGAAAATGAGACTCTCATACACAGGGAGTGTGAGTGGAATGTAAATGACTAAAACAAGGTTGGAATTTAGTGAATGGGTGTCCATTGGGCGAAAAAGGACAGGTCAGGTGAACAACGGGTATGTGGCTAGTAATAAATGGCCAACGGGTCCTTTAGAGCATGAGGGTGCAAGGTGAAGGATATCTGATGTGCGTACTCGGTTGACGTGCAAAATGGTGATTAGGGAATGAACGAAAAAGATATGACCCGTAATGGTTAGATGGAGTGGACATGCTTACAGAGTCATGAAATGGGACCTGCAAGGGGTGGTTTTGGGGTGTGACATCTCTGGATGATGATGGTGAGTTGTCAAAATTTTAATCGGTAAATGTTTGGAGTGGGGAGGAAAGATGCAATGAGATGATGCCACATAGGGATGGGGCCCACCTAGACACTGCTTCGTTCCGGACCCCCCCTGTCGTTAAAGGTAGAATGGTTGGGGGGGTCCGAGATCTCTTGTTGACCGTCGATTTGAACATAGCTAGATCATTAATTGTTCTGAACGCACTCCTTAATGATCATTTCAGACTCCCCTCCCCCCCCACCGTTAAAAGTAGAACGGTCGTGGGGGGTTCAGAATCTCTTGTGGACCATTGAGTTGTGCACTGGTGGGATGATCATAGATCTGAGCACACACTTTAATTTCCTTTTTGGATCCCCCCTCGATATTAAAGGTAGAATGGTTGGGGGGTCTGGAATCTCATTAGAGCCATAGATCTGGGCGACAAAATCTTAGTTGTAGATCTAGGCCCGATATTTAATCTCCGGGGCGTAATTCAGTATATGAGGCGGAACTTAGGATTAATGATCATTTTTATGGGTTTTGTGTGCTACTTCCCTTGCTTTTGTCATCATGGAGTTATAAAAATATTTCACCATCAATATCATGCATTTTTCATCGGTCATATTACATATTTTATTGAAAGGAAACTAACTAACCTATGTCCTAACCTACTCATTTGCACCTTTAGCCCAGCTTAGAATATTTGACCAAGATTAGACTGTTTGGTCAAATTTATTCACTAGCTAACCTAATTACTTGGCTAAGATTAGACAGTTTAGCCAAGCTTATTCACTAATCATAAATACTTAAATTTAAAAGACTTGGACATGTTTAAACTGTATGGATCAAGTCATCATAATTTCATGGGGCTTTATCCATTTTATTTTATGCCCTCTTTTATTTTTCTCAATTTTTTTTTATTTCTTTTTTCTTTCATTTATTTTCTTTTCTTTTCTTTTATTTTTCTTTTCTAGAATGCAACAATATCTTCAATTCAAAAAACACTAAAGGAACAAAATTACAATCAACAATTGATCCTATAACTTATAGGGTTAAACACATTACAACCTCTCTCTCCTTCCTATACCTGGACCAACTAATCGGTGATCAAGATAGGGGGTAGTAGGCTTGGATACTAAATTTTCTATTCGATCCCTTGAGGTCACTAGGGAAGCCTCCCTTATGGTGGACCTCCTCCATCACTAAAACAAGGGAAGATGCTACTAAGGTGACAGTGGTAGTTTCTCCCATAGTTACACAAGATTTGGGGACCTTGTGGTGGGATTTGCACAAGTACAAATCTCGCGATAACATTTTGGCACTGCTCTGAAGGAGGATTGAGTCATTCTCCTCATGACATATCTTTGGTAAACTTATCTTGAAGCCCTTTGTCTTATGAGTTTACATGGTGACTCCACTGAGGGTGATTCCCTCAGCTTCCTTTAATGATCCTCTTAAAATAATAATCTAGTGACTCCACTAATGAAAACCCATGTTGGGAATCATTATAAAAATAAATCCATTTCCCCCATGGCTCCTATGAAATGAGCATCCAACAATATTTTCAAACCCTTGGAAATGAGTAGAATTTGTGGTTTTCCCCATGACATTCCTAAGGTTGGTAGTTTTTGGCTGTCTAAATTTTTTGGTGTTGATGATACCAAAGTTGAATATCACCTTAGTAGATTCTATGACCAGTATGGATCAAATGAAGTAAATCCCCAACACTCAGATGTAATCATGAGTCTTTTCTCTACCTCATTGGTAGGGGAATTTAGGGTGTGGTACGACAACCTACCAAGAAAGCATATAAGATCAGGGAGGAATTTGAGAGTGATTTCATAAGGAGATGGGGTGATAGAAAGGATCAAGCTTTCCTTTTCTCTCATTTTGACAAATTCCAGAAATATGAACAAGAGCCTGTGACAGAATTCAACAAAAGATTTGATGTCCTGGTAGAATAATTCCCTCTCAACATCAGACCCACATAAGGGATTACCTTAGTCTGGTATCTAAATGCTTTCCAAGGTAGTTTCAATTCTTGTTGAATAACAAGTTCCCTGAAACCCTCAAGGAGGCACGATATTTTGTTTCTCAAATAGAAACCAATATGAGCTCGTACAAGTTTGATGTCCCTCCCATGGCACGTGCTCTTGAACAAAAGATTACAAACATTGCACAATTCCATAACACTCTCATGACTAAAGTAAATTCCCTAGACGAAGGATTTTCCCTTTATCAACAAGACATGTGTAATGTCCCCAACCTCCCATGTTGGGCCACATCACCACAAAACTCAACATCTATCTCTCTTATGTCAATCTGCAATGACCAAAATCACTACTCAACAAATCCACTTCAAGATATTAGTGTGTGGATACCACTTAAAACACTCCCTGTTACAAGTAGTATTAGAATATTTGTGCACAATCCTTAAGACGTTGTGCACAAACCCAAGTTGGGTCCCACTCCACGAGTAAACTTATTTTAACACAATTATAGCAACGAAATAATCAACCAAAATATATTGCGTGCATAAGACTTTAGAGAAATTATATTCTGTCATGCACGTGATTATTCTTCACACATAAAACTATTGCACAGGCATTCAATTTGATGTATTGTGTGCATGGAGTGCTTCATTGTGCACATGGAGAATTATACCCTACCTTGGTATCTATTAACCTTACCACAGAGTTTGACTAACAAAGATATGTAACAATTTGTATACTTCATATGTGAAACTATGTTATGTGGACTAATCCATGCATATCGCTAACATGAAACACTTATAACCATTATTCCCACATATATCACAACATACAAGAAAAGGAACTCATATATTCAATATCATTACACAAAATTAAACATAATGTTCATATGCAGTTTCATACAAGAAAATATCAATGAGCACACAATAATTGGAATAAGTTCATAGGATACACTTATATTTATAAAGAGTCACCAACTACATGTGTAACTCAGATGTTCCTCCCAACCATATAATTTGTTGCTCATAAACATTCAGTAATAGGTCACCCTCGAGTTGGGGCTTAAACCCCATAGGAAAAAGGGTTCCTTATGCCAGACTATGGTCTTATAATCAATAGAATTACTCAAGCTAAGGTGCCTACTACCACAACTAGCCTACATTCTCTCATTCCCCACATGCCTATCCCACCCAAGGAAGTGTTCCCCTTCTCTACTCAAGGGTCCTTCGTCTTCCCCACTTCCCTTCCATGGCTTCAAAAATAGGCTGGACACGAAGTCTCAAAGCCCTATGTCTAATACATCCCAACACACAAGGGAAAAATTCACAACGAATCTCTCACCTAGAGAGAATTCTCATGGGCCTGAAACCCACCTCTTAAACACAACAAATCTCTCACCTTGAGAGAAATTCTTATAGTCCTTGCAATCATACACCAATGTCACGAAGATTTTCATACAGTCCTTGCAATCATGTATGCGGGTCACTTTGGAGACATATGTGTATACAAAGGCTAAATTAAGGTGTTGGGTAGGTGTGATATTATTTCCATGTTTGTGGGTGGGTGTGTCAGATTTGATGTTTGTGTCTAATGATCCCTCCCTAGTAGTGCTCTTTGTGTCATTTGCATTGGGAGATTTCCTGGGGGGTCTCGGGGGGCTAGGATTTCCACCCCTTGGTTACGTAGAGTGTTCGATTTTGGAGTACCACCTCAAAATTATTTTTTTGGGCGGTTTTTGCTATTTTAGCATTTTCGATATTTTTAGTAGTTTTCTAAATTAATCTCGATGATCCAGGAGGATATTGGTGGCCACCCACCTATTCCAACTGGCTCCTCTTGACAGTTTTTAGTTCAACACGTTCTTTTGTACTTCTTTGTAATTGTGGGTTCTACACTTTTATGATTGTCTGAAGCCCTACACGTATTCCAGGTGGATATTGGTGGCCTCCCACCTAATCCAACTACCTTATTCTTTTTGTTTTCATGTCATCACATCTTGTTGTACTTCCAGGGCCGTTTTGGGGCCCTAGACATTGTTTTTTTGGCTCGCCATAGTCAAATTGTAGATGGAGTCAAAGTTTGACAACGTAATGTGTTGTTCTCTAAAATACCTTCCCAACAGGCTATCATGGACCTAAAAAGGAGGTTGTATGCAAAAGTTATGACCCCGGGAAGTTGAGGTACCAACTTACCCATAGGGGCCCATATAAATTATGGTGTTTCATCTCCTAGGGTTAGATTTTTGGATGTATAGGGTTTTGAAATTCATGAGTAATATCAAAAAGGCCTTTGAATCTTCATTGTAATCATTCTTCTCAAATAGATGTGCATAGAAGACACATCTCTTCTTAGAGATAACTACCACCATTCGAGCAAATGTTTAAGTTCTACAATTTTATAGTTTCATCCTATTTCATTTATTCAATAGAAGATATTGTTCACTGGATATTTGTGTTGTTCTTCATATCTTTGTGTTTATTGTATACATTATGTTAATTAGTTCGTTCCGCTCCTAAATCCAAATCAGTGGTATTAGAGCAGTCTGCTCTTCATTTATTTTTCTTCATGCATGTCCCCGACAAGATCTGGGTACATGATGTTGGGGCTCAAACCAATCGATCTGTTGCAATATCGGTTGTGTCGAGCTCGAAAAAAACCCATGGGGGATGAAAAGAAAGATGATGGAGAAGGAGATCATTTTAAAATGTTTCTCAAGGAAGCCCTCGCGCGACAAAGGAACAAAATGATGGACAACTTTGTGCAGATCCTTCAAAGGATTCCCACATGAGAAGCATCTTCATCAAGCAGCCATGCAACCACCTTCAAGGTATAGGTAAATTTTGATATTACATTATTTGAAGGATTGATAGATGTGGATGTTGTAGATAAATGGTTGAATCTGCTCAAAGGGTATTTTTCGGTCCACAATTTTTTCGATAGGGAAAATATTACTTTTGCACTCCTCAAGGTCATCCCCCATGTTAAGGACTAGTGGGATACTTACTCTACGCAAAGGGCCATAGAGGAATCTGCAATATTTTTTTTTCCCCTATATGGAATTCCTTCTAGGATGCCATTAAAGAATAGTACTACCCTGTTGGAAGCTACGAGGACTAGTACACCTGATGGACCACCCTGTTTCAAGAAAGGGACCAAACAATACCTGATTTCACCAATATTTTCCATACGTGGTGCACCAAATTGGACACCAAAGACTCTGAGTGACATCTAGTGCTCAAATATTATAGTTTTTTTCATAGATACATTCAAATAGAAATGGAGTTTCTGGACATTGCCTCATTTGGTACGACTTATAGATATGTTGTTAAGATCAAGCAAACATTTAAGCAGAAGAGGCGAGAGTTTGGATATGCACACCCCTCATAGCTGAAGCAAGGAAAAGGTGGCCCCAACCCACACAGAAAGGGACAGAACAAATATGGACACTCTCAAGACAACCAGTCTAAGCCACAACATAAGAAGTGAAATGCAAATATGAACAAGGACACACGAAAAATGGTGTGGATACCATAAAATCCCTTGGCACAACATTGAAGAATGTCACTCCAAGCATTCACTTGTGGTCGAGCTGAAGGCGTTTGATTACAAGGTCGATTATGACTTTGAATCAAATCCAGAAGGAGGGAAGTGGATTATCGATGTTGAACCCAGTGCCATTGTTGCTACCACCAAAGTCCATCCAAGCAAACCAGAAAAACCAGAGGAAGGGGAACACCTTTTTCACTCAGATATGTGGGTAAAGGGGGATCCACTTCATTTAATTTTCGATAGTGGTAGTCAAAATAACCTAATATCAGTAGAGGTCATCAAGTGATTGGACCTGTCGAAAAAACCACACCCGCAACCCTACACCATCGGTTGGCTTCGCTAAGGAAGAGATATATGTGTTAGCCAACAATGATGTCTGCCCTATGGCATCAAGCCTTTCAAAGACGAGGTATTGTGTGATATATCTCCCCTTGAAGTTTGAGATGTTATTTTAGGAGAACCATATTTGTGGAAGCTTCATTTTGTGTATGAGTCTAGACCCCACAGTGTTATTATTAATTTGGGTAGACAATTGTACATGATACCAGAGGTAGGGCCACCTACTATTATTTCTTTAATCTCTGCTAAGAAATGCAGTAAGGTCATCTCATAGACTAGGAAGTTTGCCTTCTCTATGATCCATTCTCCCAGTAAGAAGAAGGTATTCACCACATTCATAGCCACTACACAGAGCCTCTCTTTGCAGCAAAAACAAGTGGACGATATCGTGGAAGAGTACAGAGACATCTTCTCCTCACCCATCGGGGTACCGAAGCACTGTCAAGTCAAGAATCCAATTGATCTGACCCTCGGTGCACCTCTTCCTTATGGAACAATCTATCGTTGCTTGTTGATGGAAAATGACGAAATCAAATGTTAGATCCAAAAGATTCTTCAAAAGGGGCACACCAGACCCAAATCCTCCCCTTGCAAAAGCCCGATTGTACTTGTGCAGAAGAAGGATGGGACCTAGAGGCTCTACATTGATTACAAAGTATTAAACAAAATCATCATCAACAATCAGTACCCAATTCCTAGGATTGATGGCCTTATTGACCAACTCAAGGGGGAAAGTTTCTTTGACAAGATTGACCTAAATTCTGGCTACCACCATGTTCCCATCGAACCAATGGATGTATGGAAGACATCCTTCAAATATAAAGAAGGTCTCTTCGAATGGTTAGTCATGCCCTTTGGCTTAAAAAATGCACCAACCAATTTCATGAGGTTGATGGATGATGTATTGAAACTCTTCACCAACTATTTTTTGGTGGTATGTTTGGATGACATCCTCATCTTCAATAAAACTTGGGAGGATCACATGCAACATATTCACCAGGTTTTGAGCACTCTGTGGCAGCACAAGCTATATGCCAACTTGGAAAATGCTCCTTTGGCACAAAAAGGGTCTAATACTTGGGCTACATTGTTGATGAGCGTGGGGTACATGTTGATCCAACTAAGATCCAAGTCATCTGTGACTGGTCAACCCCGACCACACTAACCAAGCTTCGAAGCTTCTTGGGACTTTCCAACTTCTACCAACAATTTGTGTTGGGATTCTCCCATATTGCATGGGTCCTTAGCCAAGTGACCAAGGGAGGTGGTAGGGAAAATTTCATGTGGGGGAAGGAACAACAATGAGCATTCGATGATCTAAAGCATCGCTTGTGCTCAACTCTAGTACTCTCTTTTCCCGATATGAAATAATTGTTCAATATTGAGACTGATGCATCTGGCTATGTTGTAGGCACAATTATCACTCAACATAGTCATTCGGTGGCATACCATACTGAAACACTCTTAGATACTTTCCAGAAATACCCCACCTATGACAAGGTAATGTATTCCATTGTAAAAGCATGTCATCAATGGAAACGTTACATTCTTTTAAAGGATACAATCATACACACTAATAACAAGCCTCTTCAATTCATACAGACATAGGGGAAATTGCAGAACGACCGCCATCAAAAGTGGTACAACTACTTGCAGTAGTTCCATCTCAACATCAAGTATAAGACAAGGATCTCAAATCATGTCACTGACTACCTCATTCAACCTCTCATGGCTGCACTCACCACTGCACTCCATTCCTGTGGACACAACGCATCTGAGTGGCCCCTACTCTATTAGCAAGATCTAAACTTTGCCACCATCTATCAACTCTTGGGTACAATCGTGATTGTCACCAATTTTTACATTCAGGATGGACTATTATGCCATCTGGGCCATCTCTGTGTTCCTTCAAGTGAGCATGCAAATATGATTTGGGAACTCCACTACAGTCGGATGGCATGACATTTTGGTGTGGATAAAACTATGGCCATTCTACAGAAACATTTTTATTTTTCAAAACTTCGATAGGACGCCAACAAGTATATCAAATCTTGCACTTCATGTGCCATTTCCAAGACAACCATCAAGAAGCAAGGCTTATACACCCCTCTTCCTACTCTCGAGAAGCCTTGGGAATCCATATCAATGGATTACATTTCTGGCCTTCCATCCACCAAGCAAGGAAATGATTGTGTGTTTTTGGTCGTTGATCGGTTTTGAATATGGTCATCTTCACAGCCCGCAAGAAGAATATCACAGTGGCAGATACTGCCAAGCTCTTCTTCAAACAAGTGTGGGTCTATTTTGGGATAACACAGAACGTCATCTCCAACCGGGACAACAGGTTCCTCAACACATTTTGGTCGAGTCTCTAGTCATTGTTGGACACCAAGCTCACTAAATCCACTTCTTTTGACCCCGAACAGATGGCCAAACAAAGGTCGTCAATCGGATGATTGTGCACATCCTACGCATGTACAACTCTAAGAATCCATGTACATAGGATGAGATTCTCCCCTATGTTTAGCACAGTTACAACAGGGCTCGCCATAGCTCCACCAACCATATCCCATTTCAGATAGGGCTAGGATTCCAACCCTTGGGTCCCATTGATGTTGCACTACCTCTTGCCACAACATAGACAGACTCTTCCCATGTTTAATCTGAGATGGAAAAAGCCACCAGGTTCATTGAAAGGATTTAGCACATCTACCAACAAGTCCATGATATTTTTCCAAAAGAAAATGCTAAGTAAAAGAAGCGCCATGATCAACACAGGGTATCACACCAGTTTTTGGTTGAAGAAAAATTTTGGTTACATATGCAGAAGGAGCATCTTACAGGGCCCCATTGGAAGCTCTTCCTACTTTGCTATGGTCCTTAAACTATCACTAAGGCTGTAGGTAGCAATGATTTGAGGTCAACACTCCACCCTTCCTTGGCTTTCACCCAGTGTTCAATGTGGACCTCCTTCAACCATATTTTCCACCTTTATTGGACACCTCAGAGATCGCAGAATAGCTGACTCAAACAGAGCTCAACCCTGACTACATGGAAAAATCATCCACTGATCATATAGTGGACACACAGGTCAAGGGCACTCGCCAACAAAAGATCCAAATTTATCAAGTTGTCAAGGCAGGGCAACTTCTACACCAAGGATAGTGGCTCACACGGGGCCAAATTCAACAAAATTTTCCTCACCTAATGGGGGAACTCAACACAATGTATACCATTGCTTCCTAAGGGGGGAGCATTGATCCAGGTGGATACTGATGGCCACCCACCTATTCCAACTGGCTCCTCTTGACAGTTTTCAGTTCAACACGTTCTTCTGTACTTCTTTGTAGTTGTGGGTTCTACACTTTCGAGGTTGTTTGAAGCCCTACACATATTCCAGGTGGATACTGGTAGCCTCCCACCTAATCCAACTGTCATATTTTGTATGTTTTCATGTCAACACATATTGTTATACTTCCAAGGTTGTTTTGGGACCCTAAATATTGTGTTTTTGGCTCGCCACAGTAAAACTGCAGATAGTTTCAGAGTTTGACGGAATAATGTGTTTTTCTCTAAAATACCTTTCCAATGGGATATCACGTGCCTAAAATGTAGGTAGCATGCAAACTTTATGACCCCAAGAATTTAAGGTACAAACTTACCCATAGGGGCCCATATAACTTTTGGTGTTTCATCTCCTCGGGTTAGGTTTTTGGATGTCTAGGGTTTTGGAATTTATGAGTAATATCAAAAATGCCTTTGGAGCCTCATTGTAATCATTCTATTCAAAAGGATGCACGTAGAAGCCACATCTCTTCTCATAGATAGCTACCACCATTCGAGCAAGTGTTTTAGTTCTGCAGTTTTATAGTTTCAGCCTATTTCATTTATTCAATAGAAGATATTGTTCACTGGATATCTGTGTTGTTCTTCATATCTATATATTTATTGTATTCAGTCCATTAATCAGTTCATTTCGCTCCTAAATCCGGATCACTTATATTAATATATTAGGGTTTTTGGTAGTTGTGGAATACATAAAATATTGTGTATATATTTTATTGTGAATGGTGAAATTAATACAATGAAGAGTTGGGAGGTGTGGCACCAAGGAAGGACAATTTTCTCATAGTTAAGAGTTTCCAACATAAATCTTTTTTTACTATGTGTATGAGCCATGATTAATTTATGTTTTTCTTAAGAATTTGTGTGCATTCATTTATTTCACGTGTTTAAAACTTATAAGTGGTATCAAAGAACATTTTTGGCTTCAGGGGGATGCCTTTGTTGTTGAGGGTTTGGCTTGGTCTTTATAGGTCAATTTTATCTTGGGTTTGTGATAAACCTGGGTTCATTGGGAGCTTTGTTGTGGTGATTCGTGTATTGAAATATAATGGCAAGAAGTTCTAGAATCAAGATTGAGAAGTTAAACGGTAAAAAAATTGAGCTATGGAAGCTCAAGATGGAGGACCTTCTTGTGGAAAAATAAGAATGGATCATTGTGGATATTTGTACATGACCTACCGGTACACAGTCTAATGGTACAAAAACTACTAGTACACAATCTACTAGTACACAAACTACTAGTACTCAATCTATTAGTATATTGAAAGAAGATCAAGAGAAGTTTGATAGAAGAGAAAGGAGTACAATTCAAATCTATCTAACTGATTTGGTGTTACTGAATGTGTCGAGAGAATCTACAACCAAGTAACTCTAGGAAAATTTGGGGAGTTTGTATCAGTAAAAGTCCTTGTTAAACAAGTTATTTCTTCGAAAGAAGTTGTATCATCTTAGGATGGAAGATGGATATTCTATGATAGAGCATTTAAATTCCTTCAATGCTCTGGTAAGTCAACTTGGATATATTAATATTACTCTTGCAAAAGAATATAAATGCATTAATTTTTTATGTTCTTTTCCAGACTCCTTGGATAATCTAGTTGTAGAAATTGGTAGTACCACTCAATATTCATTGAATTATGATGATGTAGCTTCATCCTTGTTATCAGAAGAGATGAGGTGGAAAAACATGGATAGTCATAGCACATATGTTTTATTTGTGAGGTCATCCCAAAGATAGGGATACAAATAAGTCTTTGGGAGGAGATCTAAATCTAAAGGTAGATCTAAATCCCAAGGAAAATATTTGATCAAATGCTAGAAATGTGGTAAATTTGGGCATTAAAAGAAAGATTGCAAGACTAATAAAGTTCAAAAAGAAAAGGGATATGATGTTGTTTTTTATTTTTTCAATAAACTAGGCTCAAACATGAAGTTCATTCCAATTTTATCATTTTACTTGAACCATAGAAAATTCTAGTTACACTATAAACAATTTGTTGCAACAACCAAGATCACAAGAACAAATACCATGCACAAGTACACAAGAAGTATCCTGGGAAACCCTTTTCAACAAGGGAAGAAAACCCATCCAATCCTTTGCTATATTCTTCAAGATAAATACCTCCCACACCATAAACCTATCACACAAAAGGGTGCTCACAAAACCTAGAAGACTAGCGCCCAAGAGAGGTGCGCACTTCATCCCAAGAACAAGTACCTACTGAAATTTCCAAACTCACACTTGTGTTATATTTCCTCAATGGGGAAATTACCTTTATTTGTATTAGAATGGACATATCAAAAGTAGTGTCTATTAGCACAATAGGCCCGACCTCAATAACTCAAAATATAATTAATAATTACCATATTAATTATCTTTCACTTTATGGTGGGGCCGACATGTACCCTTTACATCACAAATAGGGTTATAGGTAAGTCCGACTCTTGGAAAATATAGCAAGGGATCTCATACACCCACTAGTGCACAACCACTAGGGGCATGTCCATATGTTATCAACCACAGTGACACCCAAGTCTCTATCTCACTGCGTCTCATAGGAGACTCATTAGAATATACACTCACTAGTGGTCAACCACAAGAACGTCCTACTCTATAGATCTCTATCTCACTGTGTCTCACAAGAGAATCATCTGGAGTATCACATAATTTCAACTCTATGCACATAGGATAACAGTAAACCCATCACATGGGATCCTTCACCCCTCATAGGGGTGCACATCGTTTCATATCTATCTTAGAGAGAACGACACACCCAACTCATGGGCTTCCTCACCCCACACAGGGGCACACAGTGTTCCATCTCCGTCTTAGAGAGGAACAACACACCCATATCATGGGCACAACAAACTCATGCGCTTCCTCACCCTACATAGGGGCACACAATGTTCCTTCTCTGTCTCAGAGAGGAACAACACACCCATCTCATAGGCACACCCAACTCATGGGCTCTCTCTAAGGATAAATCACGCATTTTGTGTCCTAGAGGATATCTCACGTAGTTGTAATCATCAATAGTTATCACTTCCATAGAGGCGAAAAACAAAATCAAGAGACAGTTCACAACAATATACACTCCACAACAAAATGTAGTAGTTGAAAGGAAGAATCAGACAATAATGAATATGTCTAGAAGTATGTTGAAGGCCAAAAATTTTTCAAATGAATACTGGAGTGAAGCAGTGGCATACTCAGTGTATATTTTGAATTTGTCACCAACTAGCAGTTTGGAAAACCAAATCCCTCAAGAAGCATGGAGTGGTATGAAATCAAGTGTTTCTCATTTTAAATCTTTTGGCCTTGTGGCTTATGCACATGTTCCTGAAGAGATGAGGAAAAATATTGATGATAGAAGTGAAAATGCATATTTGTTGGATATAGTGAACATTCTAAAGCATACGAGCTATATAATCATGTTACAAAGAAGTTGATACTAAGCAGAGATGTGAAATTCCAAGAAGATAAATATTGGGATAACCAAACAAGTGAAATGATTTTAGATCATATTCCTTCTTTACATGAAGATAAGAAGGTGGAAGCTACAGGAAATCAAGATTCTCCACCAATACTTCCAAGATTACAAGTACAAGGCCAAGGAGAACAAAGAGAGCATAGTCCATATTTTTCTTCTAGAAATGATTTAGATCCCACTATAGAAAATTTGAGGAACCATAAAATAAGAAGCTTGAGAGAAATTTTTGAGAAGAATGATGATGTGGATCAACAAGAACACTTTTTTGTGTTATCCTATCAACCAGTATACTTTGAAGAAGCACTCAAAGAAGAAAAATGGGTTTATGCAATGAATGAAGAAATTGAATAAATTGAAAGAAACCACTCATGGGATCTTTTGGATCTCCATACAGGTAAAATCGACATTGAAGTTGAATGCATTTATAAGACAAAATTCAATGAGAAAGGAAAAGTAGAAAAGAAAAAGGCAAGACTTGTAGAAAAAGGGTTTGCTCAACAACCCGATATTGACTATCGAGAAACATTTTCTCCAGTAGCATGTTTGGATACTGTCAGAGAAGTTTGGCAGTTGTAGCTCCAAACAAATTGCCAGTCTATCAAATGGACATTAAATCAACCTTTCTAAATGTCATTTTACAGGAAGAAGTTTATGTGGATCAACCACCAAAATTTTAGATTAGAGGTAAAGAGTATAAAGTATACAGATTGAAGAAAGCAATGTATGGTTTGAAGAAAGCTCCAAGATCTTAGTACATTCACATTGATTCATATTTTCTCAACAATGGGTTCAACAGGAGCAGCAATGAACTTACACTTTACACAAAAAGAGGTCAGAAAGGTAATATTTTCATAGTTTGTCTCTATGTTGATGACATGATTTATACAAGAAATTGTTTGTTAAATGAATTCAAAGCAGCCATGCAAAGTGAATTTGAGATGATTGATCTCGGTCTTATGAAATGTTTTTTGGGAATTGAAGTTGATCAATCTGAAAAGATAATTTTTATTTGTCAGCGAAAATATGTCACGGATATTTTGAAAAGATTCAAAATGAACAAATGCAAGCCAACAAATACACCAATTGCAACAAGTACAAAACTAAGTAAGAAATATGAAGGAACACTAATTGATTATACCTTGTATAAGAGGCTTGTAGGCAGCCTCATGTCCCTTACATCTATAAGGCCAGATAGTATGTATGCAATGAGCTTAATTTCGAGATTTATGGAATATCCTAAAATCTCTCATTGGAAAGTTGGAAAAAGAATGTTGAGGTATATTGCACGTACAACAGAATATAGAATTTGGTATTCCAATTTAGAAGATGATTCACTTGTTGGATATACATATAGTGATTTTACAGGTAGCGTTGATGATAGGAAAATTACTTATGGGTATGGGTGAAATCATGAAGATGGGTTACACTTTTTCTTGTTTTATGAGAAAAAAAACTGTATTTTCACAAGTTATTCAACTTCCGACATATAAAAGTATTTTTTTAATTTAGAATTTCACTTTACAGTAAAAACAAAACTTGTGAATAATTGTGTTATATTTCCAATGACTATTTTTCAATTTTTTTTTATCACGATTTGATATGTCAATTTCACAATTGTTTAACAGTATGTTTCTTAAACATGAAATGAATGATAATGAGTTACTTATTTCTACAACAATGTATATATTATTAAACTTATGTTTTGAAGAAACAAAATATACTGCAACAATCTATAGAGACTCTATTTTATTATGACTATTATTTTTAATTTAACGGATAAATATTATAATTTCTAGAATTTTTTGAAGTTGACCAAGCTGAAAACGTTGCAGAGTTTAAAAACATGTTTTTCTACACCTTGTATCTATCTTAATTTTTACTTAAATCTAAAATTTAAATATACCCTTTTGAAAAGAACAGTTTAAGGATTATGAATATATTTTTTTCAAATTTTTTCACTGTATATTTTTTGAGATACCGATATTTCATTTCACCGAATCATAATCTCTGCTGAAAATATTATGTAGTGAGTATTTTTAAAAATTAAATAAAATTAGATAAAAATAAAGAAAATGAAAAAAAATTATATGAATTGAAAGTAGATTCAATTTTGGAAATGCTGGTGTCATTTTCGAAACCAAATTCTCAATGTTTGTAGGGGTCCGCAACCTCTGAAGTTTAGTTATGCTTGGGGCATTTCTCTGGTTTTGGTTTTCAATTGCAATTTCATTGTTTCGGCCGAAAGGCTAAAATCTAACGGAATCCGTCAAACTAAACGGTTACCAGAGCTTTCGGCTGAAAAACTAATTCTTTCGGCCGAAAGATTGTCAGACTAATTCCGACCGTCGGAAAAAATGAAACGACACGTCGTATACGTTTTTTTCGCGCCAAATTGTATGATCCGTAGGATCTTTTAATGACTTATGGTTGAGTTTTAATTTTGCATGCATTAATTAACCATTTGAGAAACTTGGTGAAAGAATGAGGAAAGAAGAGGAATTATGACAGCCATATATACATTTGCAGATCTTAAATGAAAGAAAAAACAACAACCATAACACACAGATTGATAACGGAGTTCGGCACAACTTGCCTACGTCTCTGGGTCGTTGTCTCTGTGGGGGAGGCTTCTTTATTTCTTTTCAAAAGCTCAAAAGTAAATCACTGCAATTCCAAATGGCTACAAGACTGATCTGGTCATGTTCTTCCAGATCTCTAGAACCATGCAAAGAAAATGGCACGCAAAACGGAAGTCTGGAGCTCCCATAAATGGTCCGACAGCGTCTCCTCCTCAAAAGCTTCTCTACCTCAAAATGGCTTTGGATTGGCTTCTCCTCAGCATAACTCTGCTCTGAATGCCCTCTATGGCCTCAAACATGCCTGGGTTATATAGCTTGGAAGTTGGTTGCTCATCTCCAACTTCCCCCTAAAATTTAGGCTCCAAAACTACCCAATATCTCCCAAAAATGGAGAAAATTAATTAAAAATAGGTTGTTTAACAATAAAAAAAACAATTTATAGGTATAAAAACCCACTTTATAACTAATTCAGGCCTATCCCCCTCCATCCACGTGCGCGCCCCCTTGAACGGTCATATGGGGGGCCATGTGGCCACGCGCTATGCGCTGCCCCCCCCCCTTTTGGCGCTAACCCCCCGGTCGTGTGGCATATTCATAGGCCCACGGGGCCAATGGATATAACCTCCGGTGCACATGATGTAGGGTAATGGTTACATGGTGTGGTCACACCATAAGTTACGCCGAGGGCTGGGGCTAAGCCCCGACCCTTTTCCCCGCCGCTTAAGCTTAAACCCGAACATAAATACAATTTGTGCCATAAGGTTAACAAGAACCACCATGGGGGCGGGCGGTTAACCCAACCCTGCCAGTCCACTGCCGGAGAGGAGGTCACGGGTTCGACTCCCGGCCAAGCCACAACAATTTTACATAAACCGACGAACCAATCACCGGGTGCCACGTGGCAGCCCTTGATTGGGCCACGTGGCACCCCACCAACCAATCACAAACCTCCACATGTCACTTGCCAATTCATCCATGTCACCTGCCACGCGTCTCTTCTATACTTCCAGGTCAACTTGCCATGTCAGCTGATGACGTCACCCGTGCCATGTGTCACCCTTACAGTGGTGACACGTGTCACCTCTGGATTGGCCCAACTGGTTGTCCATACGTCCAAATCTTCCTGACACGTGTCACCTCCTAAAGCTGTCACATCAGTTGTATGGACCGTACGGTCTGCACAGTCAGCATGACACGTGGACTATACGGATTGTACAGTCATCCCCCTTTTTTTACTTGTTTGACTTTTCGGACAGAATGCGATATCTTCTCCATACGGAGCCCGTTTGACAAAGTAAATATACCACCGGAATCAGGAAGACGAGACAGATGCAATGGCACAGGTTTCGTCACATTCTGAGCACTTTCATTTTTGAGCATTTTTCAAGCCCTGTCAGGCTTCTGGATCCGATTTCGGATCATTGTATAAATAGGATTGCAACCGAACAAATTTAACACAATCCATCAAATGAACAAAAAGATATGAGCTCGAGGATAAGGATTTCAAAGAATTTTTATTACTGATTGCCTCTATATTCTTTTCTTTTTTTCTTTATTCCCTCTGTTCCATAAGCTTAATCGGAGGATCGATATCGATACATGGTGGTTTTTTAAAACACTTAAACAAAGTTTCAAATCATCTTTTTGGTTTTTGTTGAATAAGGTAAATGATGTTTGTTCAAGTTTTTATTGGAATAACAATTTATGGGTTGAAAGATAAATGTTGAGCATTTATTCAAGGTGAAATCTTTGTTGAACATATCTTTTACAAATAACTATAAAAATCATGAGAAACAAAAGTTTGCGCAAGAGAAAATATGATCGCACTCGAGATGATACTCACCAAATCGAGAAAAGGAAAGAGATTTATCGGATAAAGAAACAAGAACGTGCGAATATTGAAGAAATAAACAATGATAATGTCAATACAGATTTTCGACAAGAAGAATTTCAACTAAGTATGCATGCAAATATGATGATCAAGCACACGACACACAATGGGACTATATTCAGAAAGTACAAAATTCAAAGTATAGAATTCAAATTAAAAATATTGTAAATAATATAATTGATTGTAATTACAATTTGATGTTTTTCAAAAAAGAGAAATAGATTTGTCTCATAATGTCGAAGAAGACGTTGAAACCGAAATTGAATTAGAAGACGAATCACCTATAGGTATGTGTACATAAATTTAGATTAATATAAGATAAACACTCAAGTATATATAATTTAGTGAATTTGTGTTCGGGTTATGTTTTTTAATATAAACTTTAAATTGAAATATGCAAGAGAATCTAT
>ML810634.1:63155-81767 GCA_009831015.1 Picea engelmannii | reverse complement strand
TTTCTTATTTTCTCCTTATGAATCAAGGCATAGTAGGTGGAACCAAAGACCCTGAGATGTCTCACCGAAGGGATGTGGCCATACCACATTTCATATGGAGTCTTTTTTTTTATAGCATGAGATGGACACCTATTTTTGACATAGCTGCACATATAAATACATCAACCCAAAACATCAATTTAACATTCTTGAAAAACATCATGGAACAAACCATATTTAGGAGTGTCACGTTCATTCATTCAGCTACACCATTTTCTTGAGGATTGTATGGAACTATTGTTTGATGTTTGATCCCATGTTGGTGAAGGTAAATTTCAAACTCATTATATGTATATTCTCTTCCAGTATATGTGTGAAGAGAGCCAATACAAGGCTGAGCTTCATTTTGAATCCATACATGAAAATTTTTAAATGTCTCAAAAGCTTGTGATTTGTTTTTCAGCAAACATACCCAACATATTCTCATTTAATCATCAATAAAATTCATGATTTTTTTGTTTCCATTTGTATAAGGAACAGGCATAGGGATGCACAATTTAGAATGAATCAATTCAATTTTTCTACATGTTATGGAAGTGGAATCATGGAAAAGTTGTTTGTCACGTTTTCCAATAATACAAGCATCATATTGTTTCACTATTCTAGGAATGGTGGGAAGACCAGAAACACCATTCTTTCTCAACAAACAAAGACTGTCATAATTAATATGACCACATCTAGCATGCCACAAAATACTAGATGGAATTATACCCGAGTCATGATGAGAGAGGTATGCAACAATGTGTGCATGGGAAACTGTCCCATTCAGCTTCAATAGTCTTCCATCTTCTATTCTGGTCATGACAACCATGTTGTCAGAATCCTTCCTTATCTCAAATTTACCACCAAACATATGAACAAAGTGCATTGTGTAGAAGAAAATTCGGTAGTCGAGGCAACTTAAGCCTGATGGTGCCCATTCCTGAAGGTTTGAGACATGATCTATCTGTAGTACACCATATACATTGTCATCAAAGTCTTCGAATAAATATCTTCTAAATTTCATGTGAGAGGTTGCGCATGTGTCAATAAGTCATGCATCTCTTCAAGAAGAAAATGAAGTATTAAATAGATCTTAAATTAATCCTATATTGCAATAGAAAACAACATAGTGTACATGTGTTCTATCTTTCTCTAGGTCTGAGGTTTTATCTCTTTCTTCTTTGATCGTTTTCCATGGAACTCTACAATCGGAGGCTTCTTTATGCCAATCCCCCTTGCCTCTAAGCTTCTTCTTTCTGTGTCTTCTCTTATTTTCTCTATGTTTTCCATAGGCATATTCTCTTGCTAATATAAGAGAATGAATTCTTTCACACCAAACTCAAAAAAATGCATAGAACCCTTTGTCTATAGGTGCTTGAAGTTGCACCAATTTCAATGAAGGTGTTCCCACGAAAAATTTCTACAATATGCCTGGAAATACTTAGAAAAATTGGAGATTGGCGTTGTTATCACCATGTAATTTTCAGATGGTACCCGAGATTCCAAATTTTTGTGAAGGTTTATACCGCCACGGAGAAATGATGAATTAGAGGACCCGGCTATATATGGCGACGTATGGATAAAATAACGGAAATGCAAAGAGTAGGACTCGGCTAACTGTCGATCTTGAAAGACGCCTAGATCAACGGATGAGGCTCATATTGGGGATGTAACTAGCGCGCATATTAAACAATCGATCGATGGTCAAGGAAACCCATCGTGGTTTCATCACAGGACGTGTGGCGACACCAGAGGTACATCGAGGTGAAAATCGGTCCACTCAAAACCGCTTCGCCTCATCCCCGAGATTTCTGAAAGACAAGCACTACAGATATTTCTGCGAAATGGATGGAAAAAGTAAGTTGGGGGATTAAACCATTTGCAGATGAATTCGATCATTGCATGCATATCAATTTTCAAGTCTCAGTTTCCATGATTTCAAGCAATTTTGACCAGTCGTCTTCCAAGGTGAATTCTGGGAAAACTATAGCAGATTTTGAGAAACTGAAAGAGGTTTATACTCAGCATGGGCCATAGAATAATAAACTCCCCCATATTTCTCATAGTTGTTACATATTGGGAGAATCAAGGACATCTTGGAACCTTATATTTCCGGATTCAAGATTTATTTCCATTAGAGACATATTTTTCAAATGTAGATCTCGGACAGATGGAGGAAAATTTCACAAAACTGAGAGATGTTTTTATTCAAGACAAACTGATGTACAAAAAACTCTCCCAAATTTTACATAGGTGTCATGGATTGGGAGATTTGAAGAAATCTTTGAACCCTATTTTTCAGTTTCCGTATTTTCCTGTTCGAGACATGTTTTTGAAACACGTGTTTTGGTCAGTTAGAGATGAATTTGGAGAAACCGAGAGAGGTTTTTCTTCATAATGAGCTGAGGTAAAAAAAACTCTCCCTGATTTTACACAGGTGTCATGGACTAGAAGATTCGAAAAAATATTTGAACCCTGTTTTTCAGTTTCCATATTTTCTTGTTCGAGACATGTTTTTGCAGCACGTGTTCTGGCCAGTTGGAAATGAATTTGGAATGCTTGAAATGCTTGAAATGCTTGAAATTCAATTTCATATTGCATCGTCAAGATTGAAATGCTTGAAATTCAATTTCATAATATGCCCAGTTAACTTTTCATACCATGCTCGTGGTGCTTGTTTCAACCCATACAAGGATTTGATGAGCTTACATACCTTATGTTATTTTCCTTTCACAACAAATCATTTTGGTTGAGACATGCACATATTCTCTTTCAAGTCTCCATTCAAGAAAGAAGTCTTCACATCCATTTGATGAATTTTCCATCCATTTTGTGTTGCCATGGAAAATAGAGTGTGGATGGTAGCCCATTTTGTTGAGGGGGAAAACGTATCCTCATAATCAACACCTTATTTTTGTGAAAATCTTTTTTCCACAAGCCTTGATTTGTGCTTGTCAAGTGAGCCATCTGATCTATACTTGTTCTTGAATACCCACTTGCAGCCAATCGGTTTGGTTGCATATGGAGGGTCCACCAACTTCCATGTCCCATTCTTGATGAGAGAATCATATTCCTTTTTCCATGGCTTATTTCCACTTGAGAAGTGTCTTGTTTAAACGAATTCGGTTCATGGTTAGTAGATAAATTAAACTCACAATCATATGAAACATCCATTTCATCTACATCATCTAATTTTGAATTATCTACATTACCTCCATCTTGTTTTGAGGACAATTTGGTTCATGTTTTCCCGACCTCATCAGGATGATCACTTTCAAGTGTTTTTGTGAGCCATTTTGGTGGACCTTTTTGAGATAGTCTAGGTTGCTTGGCTGATTGAGATGGTGTTGAGTTCTCATCAAGCCTCATCTTTTCAATCCTCTCGATCACATCATCCAACAAAACTTCAGGTTTTGATGAAGTGGCACAAACTTCTTCATGGGGAGAATATGGCGCTTTAAAAGGAGATTCGGGAGATTGACCCAAGATAGGGATCCTCCTTTCAATATGTGGAATCTCATCATCAAATTCATAATGTCTTTACACAAGTGAATCTATTCAGATGATCAAGGCGCCTCTCAACAATTTTATCTTTCTTGGTGGATTCAAGAAAGATCACATCTCTAGAAAGGGTGAACTTCTTTTTTGTCTCATCGTAAAGACGATACCCCTTGGCGGTATTTGAATACCCCAAGAAGATGCAATTATGACTCCTTGCATCAAGCTTTCTTATTTTTTCCTTATGAATCAAGGCATAGTAGGTGGAACCAAAGACCTTGAGATGTCTCACCAAAGGGATGTGGCCATACCACATTTCATATGGAGTCTTTTTTCTTTATAGCATGAGATGGACACCTATTTTTGACATAACTTCACATATAAATACATCAACCTAAAACATCACTTTAACATTCTTGAAAAACATCATGGAACAAACCATATTTAGGAGTGTCATGTTCATTCATTCAGCTACACCATTTTGTTGAGCATTGTATGGAACTATTGTTTGATGTTTGATCCCATGTTGGTGAAGGTAAATTTCAAACCCATTATATGTATATTCTCTTCCATTATCAGAGTGAAGAGATCCAATACAAGACTGAGCTTCATTTTGAATCCATACATGAAAATTTTTAAATGTTTCAAAAGCTCGTGATTTGTTTTTCAGCGAACATACCCAACATATTCTCATTTAATCATCAATAAAATTCATGATATTTTTGTTTCCATTTGTATAAGGAACAGGCATAGGGATGAACAATTTATAATGAATCAATTCAATTTTTCTACATGTTATGGAAGTGGAATCATGGAAAAGTTGTTTGTCACGTTTTCCAATAATACAAGCATCACATTGTTTAACTGTTCTAGGAATGGTGGGAAGACCAGAAACACCATTCTTTCTCAACAAACAAAGACTGTCATAATCAATATGACCAAATCTAGCATGCCACAAAAGACTAGATGGAATTATACCCGAGTCATGATGAGAGAGGTATGCAACAGTGTGTGCATGGGAAGTTGTTCCATTCAACTTCAATAGTCTTCCATCTTCTATTCTGGTCATGACAACCATGTTGTCAGAATCCTTCCTTATCTCAAATTTATCACTGAACATATGAACAAAGTGCGTTGTGTAGAAGAAAATTCGGTAGTCGAGGCAACTTAAGCCTGATGGTGCCCATTCATAAAGGTTTGAGACATGATCTATTTGTAAGGTATAGTACACCATATACATTTTCATCAAATTCTTTTTAAATATCTTCTAAATTTCATGTGAGAGGTTGCACATGTGTCAATAAGTCATGCATCTCCTCAAGAAGAAAATGAAGTATTAAATAGATCTTAAATTAATCCTATATTGCAATAGGAAACAACATAATGTACATGTGTTATACCTTTCTCCAGGTATGAGGTTTTATCTCTTTCTTCTTTGATCGTTTTCCATGGAACTCTACAATCGGAGGCTTCCTTATGCCAATCCCCCTTGCCTCTAAGCTTCTTCTTTCTGTGTCTTCTCTTATTTTCTCTATGTTTTCCATAGGCTTATTCTCTTGATAATACAAGAGAATGAATTCTTTCACACCAAACTCAAAAAAATGCATAGAACCCTTTGTCTATAGGTGCTTGAAGTTGCACCAATTTTAGTGAAGGTGTTCCCACGAAAAATGTCTACAATATGCCTGGAAATACTTAGAAAAATTGGAGATTGGCATTGTTATCACAATGTAATTTCCATATGGTACCCGAGCTTCCAAATTTTGGTGAAGGTTTATATTGCCATGGAAAAATGATGAATTAGAGGACCCAGCTATATATGGCGACATATGGATAAAATAGCGGAAATGCAAAGAGTAGTACTCGACTAACCGTCGATCTTGAAAGAGGCCTGGATCAACGGATGAGGTGCATATCAGGGATGTAACTAGTGCACATATTAAACAATCGATCGACGGTCATGGAAACCCATCGTGGTTTCATCACAGGACGTGTGGCGCCACCAAAAGTACATCAGGGCAAAAATCAGTCCACTCAAAACCGCTTCGCCTCGTCCCCAAGATTTCTGAAAGACAAGCACTACAGATATTTGTGCGAAATGGCTGGCGAAAGTAAGTTGGGGGATTAAACCATTTGCAGAAAAATTCGATCATTGCACACATATCAATATTCAAGTCTCAGTTTCCATGATTTCAAGCAATTTTGACCAGTCGTCTTCCAAGGTGAATTCTGGGAAAACTAGAGCAGATTTTGAGAAACTGAAAGAGGTTTATACTCAGCATGGGCCATAGAATAATAAACTCCCCCATATTTCTCATAGCTGGTACATATTGGGAGAATCAAGGACATCTTGGAACCTTATATTTCCGGATTCAAGATTTATTTCCGTTAGAGACATATTTTTCAAATGTAGATCTCGGACAGATGGAGGAAAATTTCACAAAACTGAGAGATTTTTTTATTCAAGACAAACTGATGTACAAAAACCTCTCCCAAATTTTACATAGCTGTCACGAACTGGGAGATTCGAAGAAATCTCTGAACCCTATTTTTCAGTTTCCGTATTTTCCTGTTCGAGACATGTTTTTGAAACACGTGTTTTGGCCAGTTAGAGATGAATTTGGAGAAACTGAGAGAGATTTTTCTTCATAATGAGCTGAGGTAAAAAAACCTCTCCCTGATTTTACACAGGTGTCATGGACTAGAAGATTTGAAAAAATATTTGAACCCTGTTTTTCAGTTTCCATATTTTCTTGTTCGAGACATGTTTTTGCAGCACATGTTTCGGCCAGTTGGAAATGAATTTGGAGCAACCGAGAGAAATTTTTATTCACAATGATCTTATATACAAAATACATTCTCATATTTTACACAATTATCACGGTTTGAGATTTACAGGTGGTGTTTTGAAGCCTACTTTTTCGTGTAAACGGTTTCCAAACAAAACGTTTCTTTATTTGTAATCAGTTTGGAAACAAAGGGACTCATTTTTTGTATAAATTTTAAGAGATACGAATGTATCAGGGTTGGCAGAAGTGAAAGGGCACCTTTTTGGTTGTATCAAACTATATTTGTAAATTTTCCGAATCTGAATTGAAAACAAATGCAGAAGATTTTGAAGTCTCTATGAAAAGATTTTAACGGGTGGTGATATGAGCTTTGTTTCCTTTCATCGTATGTATTTCCTGTAGCCTGTCATTTGATTTACATTTTCTTCTGTTTAAATTGGATAGTTTAAAGGCCCAGAATTTGTCCTGTGACGCTCTTGTCTTGAGAAATTTAAACTATGTTATTGTCTTCTTAACTTATTCATAATTCATTTTAGCAATGCTCTGATGCAGTTATTTGTCTTCTTTATCTTTCTACACATATTTTTATTTCAAGAATAACTCAGATTCATCGCCTTATTTATCCTTTGTCCTCTGGAGAGTTCTATCAGTCGATGCATTTTTTTCGTTCACTTTCAGAATTTTGACTCCATAGCCCATATTGTTTCCTCCTTCTTTGCCAGCAAATTTATTAAAAAATCCCCAAAACAAACCAAATCTAGCCACCGATTTCCATAGATATATCAAGTGACACGAGAGAGCCCTCTCTGAGTTGAGCAGGCTAGTTCCTCAGCTCTAAAGCTGGTTGAAACAATTACCTCTATCGTTTGTCTATCCAACCGGACATAATTTACAGAGTGTGAGATCAATTTGTTGTTCACCTCAGAACGAGGATAAAAGATCACTTGTGGAGTGCGACAAAGCAAGCTGAGAGATAGAGCACATGAAACCAATCACAAATGGATATCGCTTCCTTTCAATCCCCTTAGACGAGCACTCAAAATGTCCTGCGCTCTTTTTATTTCTCTGTGAGTGTTTATCCCACATCGATTAACCGAAATGACAAAAACTCATTTATATCCACCAATGGCTGCATGCCTTATAGACCCGTAGTGCACCCTTAGTGCCCGTTCTGGGATATTCCTCCATGTGACTTGGTGCTTGCTTCATCTTGATCGTTGTAGGCCTCGGATATGTGGACATTTGGCCTATGGGTGCAACAATTTTGGTAAAATAAACCATGGCTCTGTAATAGACTCGAGAGTAGAGAAAATGGCTATAAGAGCCAACGTCACCTTAAAATATTTTTTATTTTCCCAATAATGGATAATTTTTTTTCCTAGATTCAACCAAAGATTTAATGCAGACCATCCAAGAACCGAATGAGACATTGTTCAGAGAAAAAATTCTCTCATGCCACAATTCTAAATTTTGCATGTGTCAATATCCAGCTCCAACTGCATACAACGTCCTCCCTGTGCGGTGATAAAAATGCATACCAAGCATTCGATCAATTCAACTGATCCCATCTCAAAGACTACGCCTATACCATTCCTTCATCTGAAACTAAAAACCAATAGTTTCCAAAAACTGAAAACATCCATGCTGAAGTACAAAACTAAAATTGACAAAAATGCTTGGTCTTCAAGCTTATTTATATACAAATGATCCTACCCTACTTGTTGAAAGCAACGTTGAATCAAGTGATATCAAAATTTCAATGAAGCCAATCAAGTAAATGGCCTCTTGACCACAACTTTCTTTCAACTCCTCCAGATAGAAAAAAGAACGCAACAAATGATAACTCAAACTGTAAACCCCTATTTATCCTTGCATTCTTGAAAAACAGGTGCTCTATTTTCTCTGATGATTCCAACTTACTCGCAAAAGGGTCTTTGAAGACATGTAGGACTATCCCCTCTTGAAAATCAGCCCAAAGACATTCTCTTTCATATGGTTTACCCTCCTCAAATGGACATGCAACAAGATGATCATTTTTCACATCATCCACAACAGAGACATGTTTTATGTGTTCTGGGAAATATTTATATGAAACGACAACCTCATGTGTTTGAGAAAAAACTGAAAATATTCTTTCATGTTCTTGAATAAGAATGTTATCCTGGCTTTTTAAAATTCATGAATATGTCAAATCAATAGAGGTGAAATCATCAATGGATTCTGCAACATCCAAAAGACCTAAAACAACCTGCTCTTCTTAAGTATTTCTTTGTAACTTTGAGTAGCTATCTTTATTATTGGTTCTACTGCCTAGACTTTCTGCACATATAATTTCAATAGCCTGATTTTCAACAATTTCTTCATGATTGAAGTCTTCAAAAAATGAATGAGATGTAAAATAATTTGAATGATTCTCCCCAAACTTTTGACTATAATAAGGATGACATGGCTGTGAATTTTCATTAATTTCATGGGATATGACCTGAATGTCAACATTATGATGTTGATTTGTTTCATTTTCAAGCAAAGAAGAAACTAATGTTTACTCAGAATGATCCTGTGTACCAATACAACTAGTCTCTACTAACTCTTCTTGACGAGAGGCTAGTTTGTAAAGGGCTTCTTCTATTTCATCATACATTAAGTCCTCATCATTAATATCAATCCCCATGCATTGAATAAGATTGTCAAAGTTTTCACAGAATTTTTCAACCAGAACTAAAGATGGGTAACTTTCCTTATAATTCACACAAAATAATGAATAAAAGTATTCAAGGGAAAATAGACTAGCAAATGGCAATCCTTCATACCAGGATCGTGCTTCTTCTTCTAAGGTTGCCATAAAAATCTTCATCAAGCAGTCTTCAGGAAATTTAACCTCTAGCCTATGTATGTGCATGTGGAATTTTATCAAATGAAAGACAACATCATCTCCTTATTGATCTTTGAACTTTGGCAGATATCTTTGCCAATCTACACAAGGCATGTGATTTGGAAAGCCAAGAATATGAGAGCGATTCATTAGAGAATACCTTGCAGATATTGAACTCATCTTTAGACAGTGGAGTCGCCAATGATGTTTTGGAAGCTGGATTCTGCATTGAGAGTGGAGTTGTCAATGAAAACTTAAATTTTTGGATTCTTCTACCAGTGGAATCACCTTCAAACTAATTTTCTAATGTGTGAAGTCGCCAGAGCAGGAATACAGCCAATATGTGCCTAAGTGTCTGTTGCTCTCAGACCTTAGAACTCAACCATGTTGTTCTTCCCAAGGAAAATTTTTCAATTTCATCCCCGACAATGACGCCAGAATGTTAGCACTCGGTAAATTTTGTCCGGCTGAGTAGACAAATGACATAAGTAACTATTTCAACTAGCTTTAGAGCTGAGGCACTAGCCTGCTCAACTCAGAGAGGGCTCTCTCATGTCACTTGATATATCTATGGAAATCAGTGGCTAGATTTGGTTTGTTTTGGGGATTTTTTAATAAAGTTGCTGGCAAAGAAGGAGGGAACACTATGGGCTATGGAGTCAAAATTCTAAAAGTGAACGAAAACAATGCATCGACTGATAGAAATCTCTAGAGGACAAAGGCTAAATAAGGCGATGAATTTGAGTTATTCTTGAAATAAAAATATGTGTAGGAAGATAAAGAATACAAATAACGACATCAGAGCATTGCTAAAATGAATTCTGAATAAGTTAAGAAGACAATAACATAGTTTAAATTGCTCAAGCCAAGAGCGTCACAGGATGAATTCTAGGCCTTTAAACTATCCAATTTAAACAGAAGAAAATGTAAATGAAATGATAGGCTACAGGAAATACATATGATGAAAGAAAACAAAGCTCATATCACCACCCGTTAGAATCTTTTCATAGAGACTTCAAAATCTTCTGCATTTGTATTCAATTCAAATTCAGAAAATTGAAGAAAATGTATATCTTGTAGTATGTGTAGATGATCTCTTTATAATATGGAACAATGACAACTACATTGCATCCATAAAGAAAGAGTTGAAAAAAGGTTTCAAGATGACAGATTTGAGATATCTTCACAACTATTTGAACATTGAAATGATTCAAAATCCAAAATACATATTCATCTCCCAAAAAAAAAATGACATACAAACATTGAAATTAATATTTAACATAATAATATTAGGCAGATGTATTCATCTTCAAAATACATATTCATCTCCTAGAAGTGACATTAATTACACCAATGTCACCAATGCCCTATTCTTATGCGCACTTCTTGTTCATGATTCCTAGTCAACGGCAGCAGTTTTGTGCACTTGTTGCTAACGTCCACGATTCCCCCGTCCCATATGACCTGTGTACCCGTGTAATGTGGTAGTGGATTTGCGAAACATGTTATTGATGACACGTAAGGGCATTGTCTAAATGTTTTTATTATTTTTTGAATTTGGCTAACTGTGAAATGTTATTTTGTGCTAAATTATTTTATGGCATTTGAATTATACAAATCAACTATTTAAATTGCAGTTTGAACCATTCATCATTGACCAAAAAGTAAAATGTTTAATATAGAACTTGAAATCAACAATGTTTATATAGAGTAAACACTTGATAAGGGTTTGGTGTTTTTATGAAACATAATTAGAAATGAAAAGAAATTTAGTATAAAATTTAGTATTTTAGTTTTTTTATGGGGATGTTTTATGTGAGAAATTGTTAGATTTGGAGATTTGAGTAGTTAAGTTTGTATAATTCAGAAGGTCTTATAACTTTTTGGGCTAACTGGGGAGCAATCTTCTACCTCGAATTACTTTTCGGACAGATCCTATGAAAGTGCAGTTTTAAATTAAATTTTTGATCAATCCAAAACTCTGATTAATTTTTTGAGCATGTAAATTAAGTTTAAATAAAGCAAAACAACTAAGATAAAGTTCTGAACTTTAATCCATACTAAATTCAAACTACCCCATTCAAACCTTTATTTATTTATTTTTTTTCCCTAAAAATAGTTCTATTTTATCCCGAATTAGACAATCATAATCTAATAAATGTGATCTAAGGATCAAAGACAATCTCGTAAATGGTCAGGTTCGGCACAGTTATCGATTCCGTGTGAAACAAAATAGTTGAAGTTGGGGCTCACACGTCTTCTCGAAGTCTTTCTAGATAAATATTATAAATATTCTAGTTGGCCACTCTCAGCCATAGAGTCAAGACATGTTTTATCTCTTTAAATGGAGTGTGCATGCAACTTGCAAATATATGTATGATGGTGAAGATCTCTTTAGATAGGGTGTGCATGCAATTGGTTTTTATTGATCACCATCATATATCCATCGCGATCGTCTTGTCGGAAGTTTAGCCTACTTTTCCTGTTCCGCTTAAAAAAGTTGATCATTTTAAACGCAATAAATGTAATTTAACGAGGATTTCCACAATGTAGCAGTCTGAGAAGACAATCGTAAATCGGCAGATTCCGCACATTTATCGATTCCGTGTGGGACAAAATAGTTGAATTTGGGGCTCTCCACTTAGATACGTCTTATCTTGTAGCTCGTCATTCTTAGGATCAATATATAGTTGTAGAGTTTTTAAGACTGTAGCAGCTGGTATATATATTGTTAGATTGTCTTAGTATATATGTCGAGATATATTCTACAGTGTATAGCAAATTGCATATTGATCGTCCTACTCACATATATCTTGATATATATGTTGAGATATATCTAAAAATATATATACTATATGTTACAGTTTTAAAGACTCTGCAACAAGCTATATATCTATCACCCTACTCACATACATAAAAGTCATATCTATATGGATAGAGTGTATATACAACTTACAAATATTATATATATAACGCTGTTCCGCTACAAAACCTGTGGATCATAACGTGACAAATGTCATCTGACGAGGATTTCCGTCATGTAGCGAGTCGTTATCCCATGGGGAACAAAAGACTTGAATTTGTGACTCATGTCTTATCTTTCTAGATAATAAACTTTAGGATGGAAAAGTATGATTAATTTATTGTACGGTTTTGTTGGAAAATTGAAAAAAATATGCACCATGCATTACTATTGCTAATGCGAATCATTACTGAATCATTACTATTACTAGTGTAATCTCCAGTCACGTACATATACACGTTTTTAAATTGTTTTTAGATAAAAAGTCGTACTTGGTGCATGTTTTATCTTTTTTTAAAGATAAAGAGTCGTGCTTGGTACGTATGTTAATTAGTCTGAGATTTAGTTCTTATCTGGTTTAATTCATATGAATTACTTTATGAAACATGAGCACTCCTCAAGTCTATTGCATCGTAGTAAAAACAATTTACTATTCACCCAGTGAAAGCCACCGTCTACTATAAATCTAGGTCTCCCGCACAAACAATGCACTCTTGTCTTCTTCCGGATTCCTTTGATCAGCTATCATGGAAAGCAAGCGCTTAGCATGCATGATGTTTTTGTTAGTATGTCTGCTTTTGGCCTTTGCCCAGCCTTCGCAAGGCAGCTATTTCACTGCGTGGGCAGGGCCTGGGTGTAACAACCATGCTGCTCGATACAGCAAATGTGGGTGTTCTAATATCGGTAGCGACGTTCGTGCAGGATACGAGTTCGTGTACCAAGGCCAGACCGCTTCTGCTTACAACACGGCCAACTGCAACGGGGTTGCCCATACCCGTTTTTCTGGCAGTGTTAATCAAGCTTGCAGCGGTTTTGGTTGGAAGAGTTTTTTCATCCAGTGCTGAAGACTGCACTGACCACTTTATATTATAATAGTAGTTGGCATTGTCCCAAATAAAGCTTGAGAGTCTCTGGTGCTATTTGTGTGGCATCATCTATCTCAACGATAGTAGATATAAGTGCATAATGTCTTTCAATTTTCACCGGTCCAGAGGATGTCTGGTGTATGTTGCAGTGTTTAAGTTTATTTCTTTAATACCTAATGTTTTCTGTGTACTCATATTACAGTTTTTTATACTTTCCAATATTGCTATGTCCAGGATCTGTCTATAATCCTGTGTTCATTTTTATTTTTTCTGTTGTAAAGTTCAGTAAGCACAAATACAACATTAGACTACAAATACAACCTTCAATTTTGTCAATAGAGATTTTTGTTTTTGTTGCTTTGAAGGTTGATAACGTGAGTCAATGTGACTGCACAGACTATTAAAGCACTCTACGTTTATAAATGCAACAGCTTTGACCTTATTTCTTAATAAATGTTGCTACCGGAGATATTTAAACCCACCATTTCAACCTGATTCGTTCATTTGGTCGAAAACAGAGAATTGTACGCCTGTAAAGGTTTAAATACTTGTAGACTGTAGCGCAGGAAAGTAAGATACAACATTTTATAACATCCCCGAGTGACATTTGAAATGTGGACAGGCGTATTTACAAGCTCAAGTGGAGACATTTCAGATCCATTGAACTGGAAAGGCAGTTAATGAGTTTCGTTTTAATATATATATATATATTATCGGATAATTTGAAGGGTCAAATCGAACACCTGAAGGGAGAGGAACACGATCTTTCTTTCCCGCGTTATCAGTGTCTGTAGCTCCCGTTAAGATTCAGTTTATCGAGTTTCCAGTTTTGCCAAAACTATAATTTTACCACTATTCTTTCAACGCTCGAATTAAACGTGTTCAACATTTTGAAAAAAATTCTTACAATTAAACACTGTTCCTTCTCTCCTTCAGGCTTGAAAAAAAAATCGTAGCAGCGCTCATCCTTTTTAGCTGAATGTTATTTTTCCAAGCAAGAAAGTGGACAACATTTCATCATATGAATTTTTATTTTTTTTCTCAACTGGCAAACAACTCTATCGTAGTTAATATTAATAATAAAACCATAACATTTTTCAGTCTCATAATATGAAAATAGCTATGCTAACGTGCATAATATGTTATTTTTCCAAGCCAAAAAGTCGACAACTTTTCGATTTTTTTTTTCCTAAGTGGCAAACAATTCTATCTTAGCTAACAGAAACATCACATTTTTCACTTTCATCATATGAAAATAGCTATGCTAACATGCCTAATATTAGTTAATATTTTATAATATGAAAATAACTATATATTAATATTTCATAATATGAAAATAGCTATGTTATAAATGTGACATTTTTCATGTTAATAATATTGCATTACATGAAGATAGCTAATTAATATAATAGAGATTTTTATTTTTTTATTTTTAATATAATTAAATAAATATTTTTTGATTTATAATTTAATATATAAATTTTTTTAATTTTTAATTTTTTAATAATTTATTTTTTTTAAATATTTTTTTATTTTTATTTTTATATAAAATTAATAATAGAATAAAAAATTAATCTATATTTTCTAATGAATTAGAGTTGAAATGAAATTCTCAATATAACTAACTTAATTATATTATAATTTTTTTATATTTAATATAAATTAAACTTAAAATGAAATTCTCAATATAACTACACTTTGAATTCTCTATTTAATAAAATTATATATTAAATTGCATTGTGTCAAATATAATGAACACCTTTAACAAAATTGTTAATGTTAAATACCATGGTTTTAACTAGGTAATAACTAGCACAGCCTCTAAGTCGAGGCTGGTAAACGCCGAAAGGCTTACGGCTGTTAAACTTTCCGCGAAAATCCATTCATTCACGCATCTAAAAACACATTCACGCCAAGCCCACGAAATTGGTAGCCGTGATGACTGAATAATAACGCATGTAAAAACGCATTCACGCATGTATAAACGCATTCACTCGTTCCTTTTTTGATGCGCTTCACGCATGTATAAACGCATTCACGAATGCGCAACACTTCAAACGCGCGCGGAGGGGAGACTGGAGGTTGAAACGCTTCACGCAGTCATAAACATCCGCACTGTTAAAAAATGACTGCTTAAAACTTTTTAATTGGCATCCAACGCCCACGCGGCTATATTTATCCGTCCAGTAACAATAATGTAGTAAATCGAGGCCAGCTTAACATATTATCTTTTAATTATTGAACGTGGCAATCTGGTGGTGAGCAAGTAAATTTTTAATTTTATTTAGTAAATGTGAAAAAGTAATCACATAAACGTACGTCTTTATAAATGAGCAGAAGTTAATTTAACAAAATCTCATCCATTGATTAGAGAGGACGACGAAGAATATGCCAGCATCTTCAATTTCCAACCCTAAGATTGAAATTTATGATTAAAAGATCATTAATTGTGCCCATTGTCAATAGGTGTACGCCTTTCGGCGTAACTAGTCATCCTTGGCTTCAATGACACTCTACTTTCTTTCAACCTACAACATTCTACTTATTTCCATCATCAAAGTTGAACTATACTTATCACAAGGCCATACACTACCACATAGAGCATTATAAACAATCATCCATGATAATCATTGGAATGGAAAAATTATTTTTCATAAGTAGGGTTTATGTAAATAAATACATTTGTAAGGTTTGAAGAAGGTGGTAATCTTAGGAACTGTAACAACCAGATAGTTCTAAACATCATTAAGTTTCATAAGCAATTTATTCAATAAATTGAGACAATAACTTCATAGCAAAATACTGATTTTCGTAACAACAATTTTAGTAACAAATACATAACTTAACGAGTTACCTAGTTTTGATGCTAATTTCCGTTGCCTTGCTGCCTTGTTGTTGCTCTCCTGCTACCTGCTACACAGTCCAATCCTGCCACAAACAAAGAATAACTGCCCAAAACTAATGTCCACCCTGCCAACTAGGAAAACGACCTAGCTCCAGGATACCTACGGATATCCTGGCCCCCGTGCCCAAAACCTCCAGCAACTCGGTGGCTCAACTGGTCCAAAGTCACAGCCAGAAATCGTGCCTCAATCTGATCAAATGTCACAGCCAAAAACTCTCGGCTCACAGAAAAATCATAATCCTCCCAGAATCCATCCTCTGTTTCCCCCCTTATCCCTCCTTCACCGCCTCATGCCTTAACTCCTTTAATTGCCGCAGTCCCCCTCCATACTCCTTCCATTAATATTCTATCTTCTCGGGATTCATAGTCCCTCCCTAGCTGCATACGCAACCATTTTATATCATATAACAGTGATCTCTCAAATCTATTTCTCAGGTCATTAAATGTAATTTTGTAATTAAATATTTAGTTAGTTAATCACAATTATATCCTTTAACTTAATTAATAACTTACTTAATTAAATTCATTAAATCATCATTGTTTAATTAACACTTTATTGACACAATTAATCCCTTAGTTAGTTTTGCTTTACACTTTCCTACATTTTTCCAACTAGGGGCATTACAGGAACTTCCATGAAATCTATAAATGAGAGCTTTTAATTGCCATTTCTAGAAACTATTTTATGTCACTGTTATGTTATTAGCAACAACCACTTTTATAAAGTGGTTGTTGCTATTTGAAAGACAACATGTCTTGGGAACTACCATTAATGTATTAATAGATAATTAATGTAATAATTGATTATTACAATAATTTAATATACAATAATAATATAAAAATTAAAGTATTAATTTACATTATTGTATAATGTAACATATTAACTAATTGATACATTGATAATATAATATATTAATGTATTTAGTAATACATTACATTTATATAATAATAATAGATACCTTAATATATTTAATAATACATTATTACATTAATATATAAATCAAAGTACTAATATATAATATATAATATATTACATTAATATAAATATAATACATTAAAATATTAATGTACAATACATTAATGATTAATAATTTAATACATTAATGTATTATATATTAAAAATGTATAAATTAAAATATTAATTTATATTAGTGTCTAATATAATATATAAAATGATTTATAAATTAATAATGTGATGGATTAATTAATTAATACATTGATAATATAATAATAAAGTAATACATTATTACATTAATATATATTAATGTAAAATATTAAACTATTAAACTATTAATAAAGTAGTAATGCACTAATAATCCATTATTATTATATTGTTGTAATATATAAATTAAAATATTTATGTATTATGTTAAATGTAACATATTAATACATTAATATAGTAATGTATTAATTAATTAATACATTATTAACTAATACATTGTTAAAGTATTAATACACTAATACAGTATTATATTAATAATACATTATTAAAGTAATGATACATCAATCAAATATTAGTAAAGTATTAACATTAATACATTTAATGAAAATGATTGTGGTTGATTATGGTGGAGGATGATCATGGTTTCTTATGGTCATGATTATGAATGACATTAATACATTAATGTATAATGTAACATATTGAATTATTAATACATTAATAATACATTATTGAAGTAATACTGCATTAATAAATACATTATTAAAATATTAATATAATAATACCTTAATTGGCAATGACTATGGTTGAGTATGGTTGACCATGACCATGGTTAACTTTGGTAGACCTTAGTTGACTTTGGAGAGAAAAGGTTGACTATGGTCGATCATGGTTGTCCATCACCATGGTTGAGTGTGGTTCACCATGACCATGGTTGACTATGGTTGACCAGAGTTTATTATGGTCAAACATGCCCATGGTTGAACCTCTTTGACCATGTGGATCTCATTATGGTGGGCCATGCTAATTATGCTAACCATAGTTTACTATGCTACTACTGCATTAGAGTGTTGATCATGTTTTTTTCGTCACATTGCAACATCAAGTTTTATTCATCACATTGTGACATTAGATTTTGTTCGTCACATGACATCATAAGGTTATGGTCATCAAATTATGAGGAAGGGTTTTTGTTTCTGACATTATGGAGTTGTAATAGGTTTGCCACAATTCGACAATGGGTTATGTTCGTCACATTGCGACGTCGCGAAATGTTCTTCTCATTGCAATGTTGGTCTATGTTTTTCACATTGGTACATTTGAGAGTTGCATAAAGGGGAGTGTTTCCAAATGATCATATTATATTTATTTTCTTTTGGTTAATAATTAACTTCTCTTCTCACTCAACCTCCTCCTCGAAATTGTTGGCTTATTCATTTGGATTAATGTTTAAATGGATGTTTAGTTAGTATGCAATTGATAGCATAGATTTATTAGTCTCTTTTATTTGTTTTTCTTGGTTCAAAATCTAACTAAGAAATTCCTTTTGATCCACTCACATACCAAAAATCTATGAGCATAGTCACAGGGCTAAGAAATTCCTTTTGGTCCACTCACATACCAAAATTCCATGAGCACAATGTTAGCCTATGGCTTACCTTAGCAATCACAATGTCTCATTGTCAAAATTATTTGTATT
>ML810634.1:18403-37867 GCA_009831015.1 Picea engelmannii | reverse complement strand
TAGAGCTTGTAAAGGTCCAGTGGACCTGGTACGGTCCTGAGGACGCGACATGGGAGCATGCAGATATTATGCGGGCAGAGTACCCGCATCTTTTTGAAAATTTTGAAGGACACGCAGAGGCAGTGTAAGTTGCATTGAGGACAATGCAAAAATAAGGGGAGGGGGATTGTAGTGTCCCCAAGGCCGAGCCCCGTTATAGATCATGTTATATGCAAAGAATTGTAAATATGTTCTATAGGCTGGTGAGCCAAGTTTTGTATAAGATGTAGACTTATGTGTTTTGTTAGGCCAGGGAGCCTAAGTGTTGAAGGCCAGGAGCCTGTTGATGTACTTGTATGTATGCAGGTCAATTAATAAAATATAATTACCGCCAGTGCAGACCGACCATGATGAATGAGTGATGGGGGACTGAGTGTCCACAGAGTGGGCAAGGGATCAGGGGCTGGAAGGTGGGAAAGGGGCTGAGTGAGGAGCCTAGGGGCTAAGCCTGGGGGGCTTAGGCCTGGAATAATATTTTAATATTATTCCTAAAAATCCATGTGCACATTCTTTTATCCTAAGTCCTTTTGGAAGGACCTGTGAGTTCCCAAGTGGTGGGAGGAAGGCGTCTGGATGGAATGCATGCAGTTCCCAGGGTGACAAGTGTCAACCCTGGTGCATGCAAATAAAACAGAGGCAGTAATCCGTGAGGGGAGCTCATTCCATTCGACCCGATTTCCTGGGGTAAACAGTAGGAGCCAGTCTGCAAGAAGCCCGGTGTATGTCTGTTGCAGAGAGAAAGCCTATGTTTTGCGTGGAAGATCCGTGTACACCCTCTGTTGGGAGCTGTGGAGTCTATGTCTATCTCTGAGATAACCTGCGAGTGTCATTCCCAGCTTGCGAGAAGCCAGTGAGGATTTCGGGAAAGAATCTTGTGGTTCGGGGAAGCCGAGTTAGCCGTGTGTGAAGTCCCTGTTCCGAAATCATTGCTGTGAGATCATCCAGTGATTGCTGAGCCGATTTGGGAATACCTATGTCTGTGTTTCGTGTGGATTACCATGACCACGCAGTACTGGACTGCGTGAGGCTTGGTGGCCTATGAGCGACTCCTCCAAGTGAGAGAGTGCGCAGAGGGAGAAGAGAACTCCTGGAAGAAATACCTGTAGCTGCCATAGAACCCAGAGACTTCCGGTCCGGTCTGTTCCTGTAACCCAAGGTAAGGGGGATTGGCAGCTGAAGGACTGTCTAGGTGACAGAGAAGGTGCACTCCCCTGGGGTGGAGCAGGCATGTGGGGAATGAGGGTCTGTGGGCGGTGAGCATGGGAGATTCCTGGGAGAGATTTCTTCCTGGTGGTTGTGTATGTGCTATCTTCCTTGTAACCTCAGCCTAGCCTAGGATTCCTTGTCTTCGGGTGGAGCTCGGTCTCGGCTTGGGGGTGACCTACTGTTGAGCTGATGAATAGTGTGGTCTAAGGCTGGGAGGTTCGTGGAAGGCCTGCACTTGGTTGGTGAATTCTACAACCAATAAAAGATAAGTATCTGAATTATGTTTTATCACATTTGGCATGACTGTGTTGTATATATTATCATGTTTTCCGCTGTGTAAATGAATTACTGTTGAATGCTATGGTTTATTAATGGTAATAGTAACTTATATATTTTACTCTGCGAATTAAGTGTGTTTAATTGGGTTAAATGCATTTTTTTGGTAAAACCCAGTATGAGTTCTGTAGATTCCATGTACAGAACGGTAACCAAGAGGTTTGGTAAAATCCGGGTAGTGAATGGGTACACTACACCTGGTAGATTTGATAAGTGTTTTATACCTTGTATTTTGAACTGAATATCATGAATACATGCTTATGTTTATATGCCCATAATAATTTATGTGTGGAATGATTGCCTGGTGTGTTAGACTAGAAATAAAGGATGCATGTGTATGCTTACATGCCATAATCACTTTCTGTACAAAGGATTAAGGTTGGGGCATGAATTCGCTCCACTGAGAATCGTCTTGTTTTCTTAACTCTCGTAATGTTACGGGTAGGAGAAGTTGAATTTCGTGATTCAAGCTGAGAAGGGATAGCGAGCCCAATTATAGAAAGAGAGAATAACCTATCATTTGGTAGACAAACAGTCGGAATCCTTTTGGGAATACCTCAGATCTGTCGAGACTGATGGATCTAGAGAAGGAGAGCAGGCGTTAACACCTCGACCCTTTTAGCCTTCGCATGTAGCGATGGGATCTCGGACCGTAGATCCAAGGATCTGACGAAGCCCTATTGACCGTCGATTTTATCCTCTGTATAGGCTGGAGAGTAGAATTCCGTTGACTTGTGACTTGGAATGGTCAAGGGTAGGGCTGCATGAACTCACGATTCACGAGATCACGACGTGATTGTGACCATTGGATCCAAGGCATGGGAGAACTGTTGGATCAGAATTTTCTTGGTTATCGCCTATCAGGGGTTTGAAACTTGAGGGAATTTCTTTTCGATTGTAGAAGTCGTGAAGTGTCGAGCGTTGAGGGATCGTGCAAACATGTGACCCATCCGTAAGTGGGGACAACATGGTTGACTGGTGGTGTAACAACAAGCGCCCAGAGAAAGGTGGGAACGGGTGACAGGTGATGGACACATGTCACATGGGAAGGAGTCAACCCATTGTTGAATTATCGTATCTCGGGAACTCACGAAGGAGGAGCATGACGGCTCAACACTCCAACTCGCAAAGTCGCAAGATGCGAATAGCGCTAGTATTTAGCCTAGGAAGCGGGTAACCGATGGTGGGCATGTGTCACACTGGGAAAGAGTCAACCCACTGTTGACTTATCATGGCTCGGGGTTTCGCAGGATGGATAAGCTACACCTTTATAGCTAAGGCCGCGAAATGCTGAGAGCTAAGGTCTCGTGCGACGAGCAGCGGCAACACATCTCATGAGCAGAGTATAGTGGGGTTGACAAGCAGCGTGTGCACATCACTTTGGAAGAGTCCACGCAACATTGACCTCTCGTGTCTTGGGGATTCATGAAGGAGGAGTACGAGAGCTCAACACCTCAACTGGCGAGGTTGTGATTGGTGCTAGTGTTTGTCCTAGCCTATGGTTACATGTAGCAAGCACTAGTGAGGAGGGAGCCATACCCGTATAGCATCTCGGGTATCGGTGTTTGGAGAAAGGGGAGTCAAGAGTCTTGATTCCTGATTCGTGAGTTGCGAAAGGCACTTGCACTAAGGGTAGCTTATGGTTGTTTGGAGGAGGATAAGGAAAGAGAGGGTCTGCGCTAGGCCCCATAGAAGTCTCAAGTATTCTATTCCTTGAAGAAAAAGATGAAAAATCTAAGTTGTTGTAGTGGGTGTGTGACACTACCACACTTGCAGGAATTGAAATTTACACTACCCTACATGTCCTTACCCATATGTCACCTCAGAGTTAGGAGCATGTCTAATTACACTTGCATGAAAAATAAATTTAAACTACCACACTTGCAGGAATTGAAATTTACACTACCCTACATGGCCTTACCCATATGTCACCTCAGAGTTAGGAGCATGTCTAATTACACTTGCATGAAAAAGAAATTTAAACTCCAATCCATCATGCTTCCCTGGCAATGGCACCAAAATGTTGCGCTCTAAAGATGTCCTAAAAACAACCTCTATGCATCAACCAAAGGTAGGCACTGGCACAAGCGTTTTAGTTGTCGCCTACGTAGGTTCTTACCTTCCATTTTCAATACCCAGCCTCTAGATATGCAACACCTGTAAAGGAACAACAATCATAAAGGAAACAACAATTGTTCTATTCAAAGGAACAACACGACTTGCAAAAGGAACAACAATCGGAACAAAAAGAACAATAGTCGTTACATTGGGCCGAACTAATGTTGAATTAATTGCATTGTAGTATTTACCCAACTATCTAATTTATCAACCCAGGGTTCGTAAACTGACGAAGCACACGCAAAGTATATGCAAGATTGAAGCGGGACTAATCTAATCTAATGTTTAAGATACAACTGAAATTGAATCATTAATCTAACACACGACTTGGAATTGAATTAATCTAGTTGCATAAATGAAATTAATCTAGGAATGAGAAATTGCGTGAAGGAATTAATCTAGAAATGGAGAACTACATGAAGGAAAATCAAGTACAACATGTGAAGAGTTAAATAACACAACAACATATGTGAGCTCACGCCATTGAAGCAATCTTCTATTACAATAACCAAATCAATCTTCATAAAAAAATAATAAAAGCATGAAAACCAAAAGCATGAATCAAAGAAAAGAATCCCATGACTACCATTAATGACTACTCTAAGAATCCTAATGACTACCATTAATGACTACTCTAATTCTCTACTTACAACTAAAATCTCATGAAGAGAGAGCACTCTCTTTTATACATGAGAGCCTTGAAGATAAGATAACCATCTCATTATTACAGATCCACTTTTCTTTCAACCTATTTCCCATTATTACAAAATATAATCCCTTTAAATCCTCACACATATATCTCATATATCTTAGATAAGATATTCCAACCAAATCTCCATGATCTTCTCCTTGGAATGGGCTTGAATTATCTCCTAAAATATTGAAATGGTGGAGGAGTATTCGAGAAGTCCTTTGAATTAATCCTTCACATATTCCTACACATTACAAAGCTCACACATATTTGAGATATATACGAAAACACGTCAATTTTCTAACATTTAATCACAAATTCCCTTTTAATACTAAAATGGATAAAGTGGAGAACAATAAGGTGAAACCCAAGTATATTTATGGAAATGATATCGTGAAAGGTTAATGGGGTGATGAAATGTGAAGAATGATGAAGGGAAAGATGGATGAAAATATGACATTTTTGAGCCCAACACCATGATACCTCTAGATGGCCCCAACTCTATGAGACAGACTCGGACTTCGCCACCACCTACCAAATGTTGGGTGCAAACACATTTGTCGATAATTTCCATCTTTGGGATGGGTTGTTGTGTCATTTGGTCCATATATGCGTTCCATCAACCAAGCGAGCGATCATGATCAGGGAATCCCACTACAGTCGGGTGGCAGGACACTTCAGCGTCAAAAAGATAATGGTGATGCTACAAAAACATTTCTACTAGCTGAAACTTCGATAGGAGGTTAGCAAGTATATCAGGTCCTGCACTGTCTACGCTATTGCCAAACCGACCACTAAGTGTTGAAGGAAAATCTCCCTACGGATAGGTAGATCTCCTCAAAGAGCTAGACTCTTAACTCTAAGACAGAAAGTGCTTATCATGGTCACTGATTTCCTTTTAGATCTAGGTGGACTAGTGTGTGAGAAGGAAGGAGAAAAGGAGTACCTTTTACCGGCGTTTGTTCCTGCACGCTCCAAGTTGAGCTCCAATCTTTCGCTCCTCGATAAGCCCTGTAGACAAACAAAGTACGAACACTTCCTACTCTATCAATATTAGTCCGAAATAGGTCTATCTACTAGAGAGACAAATTCATGTGAGATTGAACACGAATTAGAAAGAAATAGGCCAAGCAAATTATATTAATGAGGACAAAACATTGCTTACAGCCATAGATGAATTGCAACAGTTTCGTCAAGTCCTCCTTGTCTACCCCTTGCTCAAAAGATCCACGATCCAAATGATGATAGCTTCACTAATTTCTCCCTATGAGATCATAGGTATCTTGCTTCCAAAATATCTCTGTTCCAGCACCACTTATAAGATCGTAAGTTTGGTGTGATTCTCCCTTTTTAGTCTCCTTTCACCATGAGAAAGATTGCTTATATAGCCTTGGAGAGGCTTTAACCACTTGAGATATCCTTGGGGAAGTTGAGGATTTGCCTCCTTCAGTTGAGGATCTACCCTAAGATCATGGTTGGACTAGGGATTCGAATCCAACTGCCTTCCAAGAATGAAAGGATCTTTCCCCCATTCATCTCAACAACTCAACTGCTGCCTAAAATAGGTAGAACTCCCTCAAAAGGGGCATCATAGTGTTGTAGTGTTCCCTAGTAGTGTTTAGGGGAGCGCCAGCACTCCTAAAATCAGTAGCGCTCCTCCAGAAGAGCCAAAGAAGCTTTATAGCGCTCCCAGACAGTGTAAGGGGGAGTGCCAACACTCCTAGAAGAGGTATAAGGGAGCACTCCCCTCCAAAAACTCAGTTTTTGGGGTGCTTTCAGATGGAAAAAGGTTTATAAGCCTGCTGATTCATTTCTCCTCTTCCAAATCAAATGTTTGAGGTGTTTCAAGTGTCCTTCTGATGTTGTTTACAGGCATGACATAGGCATCATAGTAGTATGCTTCCCTGGCACTTGCGACACTTGTGAGAAAAATGCGACACTTGCGAAGTGAGTAATTTTGACGTGTAACACTAAGTAAGAGGGCCTGTACACCCCCCTTCCTACTCCTGACAGGACATGGGAATCCAGAGTAGTCTACTCCTTATCGTCTTAATTCATGTCCCCAGAGAGGTCAGAGTACAAAGAATTGGGTGTGAAGCTTGTTTCTCTTGAGGACCAAATCTCTCGCACGCCCAAGTGGCCTCTCATGGTAAGAGAAAATAAATATGATGGGATAAGAGATCATTTCAAAATGTTGCTTGAGGAATCCCTCACGTAATAGAGGAATGAGATGATGGATAGTTTCGCGCAAATCCTTTGGCGGATACTAACATGCAACACATCTTCTTTGAAGGTCAGATATACGAAGATGGTGTATACAAGTGGTTGAATCTACTAGAAGGGTATTTTTCTATCCATAACTTTTCGAATAGATAAAACATTACTTTTTCACTCCTCAAAGTCATTCCCCATGTCAAAGATTGGTGGGAAACTTTCTATGAGCAAAAGGAAACAAAGGAACCTTCTTTATTTACAGTCATGACCACTTGGGAATCCTTCAAGGATGTTATTAAGGAACAATAATACAATGTTGGAAGTTATGATGACTTTGTATACCAAATGGACCACACTGCGGCAAGAAAGAGACCAAGAAGTGCTAGAGTTCACAAATATCTTCCATACCTTGTGCACCAAGTTGGGTATCAAAGATTCAGAGTGACATCTGGTTCTCAAGTATCATGGTGCTCTGCATAGATACATGCATACCGAAATGGAATTTCTGGACATCTCTTCCTTGGGCGTGACCTACTGATCTACCGTCAAAATCGAGCAAAAGCTCAAACAAAAGACATCAAAATTTGGGCCTGAGAAGCCTGCACAAAAAAATCTAGGAAAGGGAGACCACAACCCACAGAACAAAGGATAGAAAAAATATGGACAGTATCAAGACAAACAATCCAAGCTGCAAGAAAATAAGGACACCGGAAAGACAAATAAAGATATCGGGAAGTCGTGCGACTTCCATAAGAGCCCTTGGCATAAAACTACTGACTGTCGCTCAAAGCAGTCGCTGGTGGTCAAAGTGAAAGCCTCTGAATCAGATGTGGGTTTTGACTCTGAGTCAGAACCAGAAAGGGGAAGACGGATCATTGAAGTAGAACCCAATTCCACCATTGCTACCACCAAGCTCCATCCTGATGAACCTGATGAGACAGAAGAAGGAGAGTGTCTCTTCCATTCACAGATGTGGGTAAAAGGCACCCAGCTGCACTTCATCGTTGATAGTGGTAGACAAAAGAACATCATCTCAACAAAGGTTTTCAAGAATTTGGCCCTGCCAACAATGTCGCACCCACAACCATACACCATTGGATGGATCCACCAAGGAAGCATTCTTTGCATCAGCCAATAGTGTCAACTGTCGTACGACATCAATCCCTTCAAAGATGAGGTATTTTGTGATGTTTCTCCTCTCAAAGTATGTGATGTTCTTTTGGGCCAACCTTATTTATGGAAATGTCATGCTATATATGAGTCTAGGCATCGTAGTGTTATTATTACTTTGAACAAGAAATTGTACAAGATATTGGAGGCAGTCCCACCTAGTGCTATTTCCTTGATCTCTGCAAAGCAATGCAGGAAGGTCATCTCCTAGACGGGGAAGTTTGTCTTCTTCGTGATTCACTCTCAGAATGAGCGAAAGATCACAGCCACATTAAGGGTCTCTGCGACTGACCTCTCCACACAGCAGAATAAAGTATATAAGGTCGTCGAAGAATACTTGGATATCTTCTCCTCACCTACCGGGGTACCTTTGCACTGTAAGGTCAAGAACCCTATCGATTTGAATCTCGATGCACCATTGCCCAATGGTCCAATCTATCACCTCTCTATGTTAGAGAATGGGGAGATCAATAAACGGATCCAAGAACTACTCCACAAAGGGCACATCCATCCTAGCTCATCACCTTAGGCCAATATCCAAGTCATCCATGACTGGCCAGCCCCAACCACACTCACTGAGCTTCGAAGCTTATTGGGCCTTGCTAATTTCTACTGCAGGTTCATGTTGGGATTCTCCGATATTGCATGGGCCCTCAACGAAATAACTAGGGGTGGTGGTAAGGAAAAATTTATGTGGGGTCAGTCCCAACAACAAGAGTTCGATGATTTGAAGCAACGCTTGTGCTCATCCCCAGTACTTTCACTACCATACCTACAACATCCATTTGAGATCGAGACAAATGCTTCATACTATGTTGTGGCCACCATTCTCACTCAGCATAACCACCCCATGGCCTATCATAGTGAGACACTATCAGATGTTGTCCATAAGTACCCTACTTACGACAAAGAAATGCACTCCATTATGCAAGCCTACCGCCAGTGGAGACATCACATTCTTGGGAAGGAGACAGTCATCCACAGTGATCATAAGCCATTGCAGTTCATGTAGACACAAGGAAAATTATAGAATGAACGCCATCAAAAGTGATCCACATACTTACAACAATTCCACATCAACATCAAGTATAAAACATGAATCACCAACCGCGTCGTTGATTGCCTCAGTAGACCACCAGTCATGGCACTCACCATGGTGATAGACTCTTGTAGCCATGAGACCTCTGTATGGCCCCAACTCTATGATATAGACTCAGACTTCGCCACCACCTACCAAATGTTGGGTGCAAACACAGTTGTCGATAATTTCCATCTTCGGGATGGGTTGTTGTGTCATCTGGGCCATATATGCGTTCCATCAAGAGAGAGAGCGAATATGATCTAGGAATCCCACTACAGTTGGGTGGTAGGACACTTCAGCATCATAAAGACAATGGAGATGCTACAAAAACATTTCTGCTAGACAAAACTTCGACAGGAGGTCAACAAGTATATCAAGTCCTGCACTGCCTGTGCTATTGCCAAATCGACCACTAAGTAATAGGGAATGTACACCCCCCTTCCTACTCCTGACAGGACATGGGAATCCATCTCAATGGACTACATGTTGGGCCTTCCATCCACCAAGTGGGGAAATGACTATGTTTTTGTGGTTTTTGATCGCTTTTCTAAGATGGCTATTATGGTTGCCTGCAAGAAGAGCATCACAATAGAAGCCAATTCCAATCTCTTCTTTGAACGAGTCTGGGTACATTTTGGAATCCCATAAACCATTGTCTTAGATCAGGATAGTCTATTTCTCAGCATATTTTTTTCAAATGGTTACTGATGGACACCAAGCCCACCAAATCCACGACCTTCCACCCCTAGACAGATAGCCAAACCGAGGTTGTAAATTGAATGATCGTGCATATCCTACATATGTATAATTCCAAGCACCCTCTCACATGGGATGAGAGTATTCCCTATGTCCAACATATCTACAACTGATCCCTGCATAGCTCAACTAGCCACAACCCCTTTCAGGTGGGGTTGGGATTCCAACCATTGGGTCCCATAGATGTTTCACTTCTCCTCGCGGTCACCTTGGCCGACTCATCTCCTGCTCCAACTGAAGCTGACAAAGCCACCTGGTTCATTGAGCGGATCCAACACATCTGCCAATAGGTTTAGGATATCCAACAAAAGTCCAATGAGAAGTACAAGCAACGTCATGATCAACATCAGGTGCCACATAAGTTTCAGGTGGGCAACAAAGTTTGGTTGCACTTGCAGAAAGAACGCCTTACAAGACCCCATCGGAAGATTTTCCCACTCTTTTATGGGTCGTACACCATCACCAAGGTTGTGGGGGATAATTATTTTGAGCTCAACATTCCTCCTTTCCTTTCCCTTCACCTGATGTTCAACGTGGACCTCCTTCAGCCTTATTTCCGACCATTATTGGACACCTCAGACGTAGCAAAACAACTGACACCAACAAATATCAATCTTGACTACATAAAATAGGCATACGGTGATCATATTGTGGACACACAGATCAAGGGAACTCGACAACAAAGGCTCCAATTTTATCGAGTCGTCAAAGCAGGGCAACTCCTCCACCAAGGCAAGTGGCTCACCCGGGGCCAAATTTAGTAGAAATTTCCTCATCTGATGGGGGAACTCAATGCAATGGATACCATTTCTTCCTAAGAAGGGAGAATTGATCTAGGTGGATATCAGTGGCCACCCACCTTTTCCAGCTAGCTCAAAACAACTTTCTGGAAATTTTGGTAATTTACTATTTTTAGCAATTTTTCGGGTCCTGAACTTCCAGAGCTATTTTGAGGCCCTAAACGACGTTTTTTGGGTATGTAGATGTCAATGTATTTAATCATGAAATTTGCATGAATAGTTGTATTCCTTGGATAGATATTTCCAATAGGCTATCGTACGCCTAAAACGGAGATCGTATGCAAAAGTTACGACCCTAGGAAGTTGATGTACTGACTAACCCAAATGGGGCCAACATGAATTTTGACGCTTCATCTCCTAGGGTTAGGTTTTGGATGTCTATGGTTTGTGACACTCCTGTTTATTTTAAAAAGGCCTTCAAAGCCTCATTGTAATCATCTTCTTGCGAATGAGCGTAACCGTGACATCTCTTCTTAGAGATAAGCCGCCACCATTCCAACAAGCTTGTTTTCCACTGCATTTTACAGTTTCAGCTTATTTCCTTGTTGAATAGAAAACTAGTTTTATAGTATCTCTATTATTCTGTGTTAAGCATCTGTTAATAATCTGTAGTCATTTCGTTGTGCTCATAAAATCCGAATCAACCTTTGTATCTAAAAACTCACTTGTTTTTACCATACTTAATATGAATTGTGCTTGTTTGTAAATTATTTAATGAATGATTTCAGTTTGTTATGTTATGAGTTATGCTTATGTTTATGCTTAGTTTTTATGATAATATTATATAAGTAGTCTAACTTAAACATGTCAATCCACACATGGAAGTTTGGAGGTCCCAACACTTAGAGAAAAATAAGTGATCTTGTCCCCTCACTTACCACAAGTTCACCTGCCATATATTAAAGAGTCACCTCAGTCCAACTTCCTCAAACTCATACTTCAAGAATCAAGAAGACAACCAATAGAGGATGAGGATTCTGATTGAGGAAATTATGGCGAACAAAGCCTCGAAATTCCTCCTTAATTGAAGGATAGATTTGATCTTCCTAGGAGTATAAATAGAATTCAAGGACTAGCCTTGATGAGTCAGTTTTTGATTGAGAAATAAAGGGCTGCAATTTTTCATTCATTTAGAGACCTTGAGAACTTGGAGCTTTTCTCCATTGATGTACTTGCTTTGAATAATAAATGAAGATCTTCTAATTTTCATCTCATTAGTCTTTTCAAGGTTCCTTGTGTTGCTTGGGTAGGGCACACTCAAGAGGGATCAAGAACCCTTCTATACTCTTTCTTTGTATGCCTTTATGTTTTAGCTTAATTTTTAAATTGTTTAAAGTAGTTAGCATGCTAAAAACATAGTTATGTTCATGAATGTAATTTTAGCTCTATTTCCTATAAAATTAATTACATATTTGTAAGAACTCATTGAGATTTTTTTCTTGGGCTCATATTTTCATTTCAAAACATGATATCATGTTTTGATTATTTTACCAGTCTTAGAAAGAATTAATAAGTTGTTTGAACCTTTTTAACATTTCCTATAAACTTTCTTGTAGGACTGTTATAGTTTCCATGGGACTATCAATAGTTCCTGTAGAACAACATAGAATTAGGTTTCCTTGCATTTTTCCACTTAATTTCAATTTGAGGATATCATGCTATGGTAATTTATGAGGGGTTAGATAATTAGGCAAGAGATAAATGTTTCTGCATGTAGCATAGTTTCCATCCAACAATTTTTTTTTTTTCTAGTTTAATTCTCTTTAGTTTTTTTTGTGCAATGATTTCATCAACAATGTCTTGTTTTTCACCTTAAAATAGTTTCCTCTGAAGTAATATGTGATCCTAGATAAATTCTTATTCATTTCCAACATTTTTTATTTAGTTCAATTTTAAGTTATGGTTTGCTTGCTTAATGATTTCTTCCCCCTTATCATGTACACAAAGTAAGAGCTAGGATATCACATCACCAAACAATAGATATGTCCATAAGCATTCAAAAGGTGCATAAGAGGAAAATAGGTGTATTATGCATATATAATGCATGGTACCTAAGAAGTTTGTACAAACCTCGAGTTGATAATTAAAGTTTCAAGTAAAGGAAAGGGAATCATTCTTGTTGCTATTCCAAGGACCAAACATTTTTGGAACTATTGTAGGGGAGGTGATAAACATTACACACCATTTTCATTCTTTGTTTTTTGAAAAAAAAAGAAAAAAATTGTAGTGTTCATGCATACTTTTTATTATCATATAGGAAAAGAAAAAGATTCAATTTGCATTCCCTTTGTTTTAAAAATTTCTATATTAATGAATCGACCTAGGGATAGAACAAGAATTTTTTTACCTAAATCCCAAACCATAGAAACATGTCCTATCAATCAAGAAAATCAACAAGTTATTTGTTAGACACTTTTTCGAGAAGAATAGGAAAATTTTGAGGATTTCTCAGAAGAAAGGGAAAGAGTATTTGAGAATATCTTAGAGGGAGGCCAATATTCATCCCACTATACAATGATTGATGAAGAATAGAAATAAAAAGTCATTGAGTTTCCCATTAAAGAAACCAACGGGGAAACAAAAATTAAAAACATTAACCCCTCTTCCCTACCTCACTTCCATGGCCTCATCTCAAAAGATCCTAAAACCTTTTTGTTTGGGTTTTCAATTGTGTGCAGAACCTATGACTACACCTCAGATGAACAAAATCTCAAGCTATATCCTGAAACTCTAAAAGACCCAACCTTTAAATGGTTCATGAGCTTATAAGGAAAAAACATTACAAGCTATGACCAAATGAAGCACACTTTCAATAACAAGTGCATGAACTATTGTAGAGAAATGGATGTAAGAGGTGAAATCTTTTGAATGACCCAAGGATGGAATAAATATCTTGAGAAATTTGAGGAAATATTTCAATTTAGCTACATGATATCCCACAACTATAATGTGGATAAAGACTCACTAAAGCTTGTCTTCCTCGGAGGAGTAAAGGAAGAACTTGTGGAAACATTGAATCTCCTAGAAAATGGGGATATATTCCATATGGATTATGGATACATCAAGAAAATATACGATAACTACTCTAGGTCCTCTACAAAGAAAGGTAGAAGTGATAAAGGAATTGTAGCACACCCATTTTAGAACTCTGGGCTTACTCGCGCTCTGATACCCATTTGTACAAAGCTCATACATATATCATATATCCAATGCATTTAACAAATAAACACATTTAATTCAGAGTAAAACATATCATTACTGCTATAATTAAACAATCCATTGTATTCCATATTAATTCGTATACACAGCGGAAAACATGATAACATTTACAGTAGAGACATGATAAAATGTGATAATACATAGTTATACACTTATCTTGTAAAAATGGTGGAATCCACCAATCAAATGCAGGCCTTCCACAAACCTCCTAGCCTTAGACCGCACTGTTCATCAACTCAGCAGTGGATCACCCCCGAGCTAGGACTAAGCTCCACCCCAAGGCAAGAAATCTAGGCTCAGGCTGAGGTTACAGGGAAAACTGTCACACACAACCACAAGGACGGAATGCTCTCCCATGAATCTCCCATGCTCACTGCCCATAGACCCTCATTCCCCACATGCCTGTTCCACCCCAGGAGAATGCACCTTCTCTGTCACCTGGACAGTCCTTTGGCTGCCAATCTCCCTTACCTTGGGTTACAGGAACAGACCAGACCATAAGTCTTCGAGCTCTATGGAAGCTACAGGGTTCCTTCCAGGAGTTCTCTCCTTCCCCTGCGCACTCTCTCACCTGGAGGGAGTCGCTCACAGGCCAACAAGCCTCACGCAGTCCAGTACTACGTAGTCTTAACAATCCCATGGGAAAAAAAACACAGGATTTCCAAAAACTGGTTCGGCAATCACAGGATGGCTTCACAGTCACGGCTTCAGAATAGGGAATGCTTGCATAGGCTTGCTCAGCTTTCCCCAGCAAGCAAGAGTCTTTCCTGTAATCAACACAGGCTTCTCGTAGGCTGGGGTTACACACATGAGATTTCTCAAAATCAGACATAGACATTCGAGTCACAGGGTCTCCCCCCCCAAGGTTCTCTTCAGGAGTCGAGTTAGTCACACTGCTCAGAGCTCCATACCCGTTCAGACAATCCGGTGGAATGGGAATCGGGACCTTCTCACGGCTCACCCTGGCCATTTTATTCGCATGCACCAGGGTTGACACTTGTCACCCATGGAACTGCATACGCTCCACCGACACACGTTCCTCCCACCACTTGGGAATTCAAGCGTCCTTCCAAAAGGACTTAGGATAAAAACATATGATGCACATATCTTTTGGAATAATATTAAAATATTATTCCAAGGCTTAAGCCCCCCTAGGATTAGCCCCTAGGCTCAACACTTAGCCCCTTTCCCACCTTCCAACCCCTAATTCCTTGCCCACTCTGTGGATGCTCAGTCCCCCTTCACTCATTCATCGTGGTCGGTCTGCACCTGGTGGTGTTTATATTTTATTAAATGTTCTGCATACATACAAGTACAACAACAGGCTCCTGACCTTCAACATTTAGGCTCCCAGACCTAATAAACACATAAGCTCCAGCTTATACAAACTTGGCTCACCAGCCTATAAAACATAATTACAATTCTTTTCAAAACATGGTTTACAACGGGGCTCGGCCCTGGGGACACTACAATCTCCCTCCCCTTATTTTTTTGCACTGTCCTCAGTGCAACTTACACTGTCTCTGCAAGCCTTTCAAAATCTTCAAAAATATGTGGGTACTCTGCCCGCATAACCTCTTCATGCTCCCATGTCACATCCTCAGGACTGTACCGGGTCCACTGGACCTTTACAAGCTCTATAGCTCGATTCTAGAGCTGTTTTCTTTTCCTGTCCAATATGCGCACAGGATGCACTTGCAGGACACCATCTGGTTCCACCCAAATCACATTCCAATCGATACCATGATTAGCATCAGGTACATATTTCTTAAGCAGTGAAACATGAAACACATTATGTACAGTCATAGATGCAGGTAATGCAAACATGTATGCAACTGGCCCAATCCTTTCCAGTATCTCAAATGGCCCACAAAATCTTGTTGCCAACTTGGCGCAACTTCCTAGCTTCAGGGAACTCCTGTTAGTTTTCACTTTCAGGAAAACATGGTCACCCACTTTGAATTCTCTGTGGTTTCTGTTACTATCAGCGTAACTTTTCTGCCTGTCCTGGGCAGCTTTTAGATTATGTTTAATTCTTATCATTTGGTCTTCCATCTCTTTGAGCAGTTCACGCCCAACTACTACTTTGTCAACTGGATTATCCCAGCTCACTGGAGTGTTGCACTTTCTTCCATAAAGTGCTTCGAATGGGATCATCTTCAATGATGCATGATACCCTTTATTGTAGGCAAATTCTACCAAATGCAGGTAGTCTTCCCACCGTGATGGTTTATCCATCACATACATTCTCAGCATGTCTTCTATTACTCTATTTAATCTCTCTGTCTGTCCATCAAACTCGATATGATATGTTGTGCTAAAGTTCATATTCATTCTAAATCCTTTGAACAGTCCTTTCTAGAAATTCGAAGTGAACTTCGGGTCCCTATCAGACACAATTGTCTTAGGAATTCCATTCAAGCATGCAACTTCTTTTAGGAAAATGTTAGCACATCTGCTGCTCTATGGGTGGTTTTCATTGGAATAAAATGGGAAGCTTTAGTAAGCTTGTCCACCACCACCATGATTGAATCATGTTGCTTGCTTGTTTTGGGAAATCCTGTGATAAAATCCATTGTTACCACGTCCCATTTCCATTCAGGAATAGGTAAAGGCTGCAGCAACCCTGATGGGTGCCTGTGCTTAGCCTTAACCTTTTGGCACTCCATACATCTGGCGATGTATTCAACGATTTCTTTCTTCAAACCCAGCCAAAAATAATGGCTTTTGACTGCTGCCACAGTCTTCTGGTATCCAGGATGTCCAACATAAGCCATGTTATGCATCTCCTTTAGAATTGCCAGCTTCAATTCTCGGACATTAGGTACATACACTCTATTTTTATATAGAAGTAAACTATTAGTTCCCAAGGTGTAACTTTCCTTGGTCTATGGTCTCTCACGCTGTTATAGCTTTGCTACAAGATTTTTGTACTACAAATCAACATTTGCAGCTTCCAAAATTTTGTCTCTTATCTCAGTCTGGTACATGCTAATGGATGTAGCATGTAATTCGTGCACCTTTCTGCTGAGTGCATCAGCCACCTTATTTTATTTCCCCTTGATATGCTTGATATCAAAGTCATATTTGCACAGAAACTCCTGCCATCTGATTTGCCTCGCATTTAAAGTCGGTCGATCAAATAAATACTTCAAACCGTTGTGGTCTATTCTTAATTCAAATCTCCTTCCCATGAGGTAATGTCTCCATTTCCTCAAGGCGTGGACGATTGCTGCCAGCTCTAAATTGTGAGTGGCATAATTCTTCTCATGTTCCTTCAACTTTCGGGACTCATAACAAATTACAAATCCTTCTTGGCTGAGAAATCCTCCCAGCCCCTCCTTACACGCATCTATGCACACTACATAATCCTTGTCTGGATCTACAATCTTTAGGATTGGAGCACTGGTTAGCAACTACTTCAATTGCTGGAAGTTGCTCTCACATTCTTCAGTCCACTGGAACTTCTTCTCCTTCTTTTGCAAGGAAGTGATAGAATGAGCTATCTTTGAGAATCTGGCTATAAACTTCCTATAGTAGCCTACCAGACCCATAAAAGATCTAACTTTTTCCACATTCCTTGGTGCTGGTCATTCTCGAATGGCCTATACCTTTTCAAGATCCACAACGATCCCTTCTTCAGATATAATATGTCCCAAGTCATGGATCTGCCTTTGGTAAAATGAGCACTTTCTCAGTTTTGCATACAACTGGTGTTCTCTCAACACCTGCAGCACCATTCTCAGGTGTTGTTCATGTTCTTCCTCTGTCTTGGAATACACCAAGATGTCATCCAGGAAGACTATGACAAACTTGTCCAAATAATTTATGAACACTCCATTCATTAAGCACATGAAAACAGTAGGCGCGTTGGACAATCCAAATGGCACCACTATGAACTCATAATGACCGTACCTTGTTCTAAAGGCGGTCTTGCTGATGTCCTCATCCTTTATTCTCACTTGGTGATATCCTGATCGGAGATCTATTTTCGAAAATATTTTTGCATCTTTCAACTGATCAAAAATATCATCAATCCTTGGTAGAGGATACTTGTTCTTGACAGTGATCTTATTCAACTGTCGAAAATCAATGCACAGCCTCAACGTCCCATCTTTCTTCTTCACGAATAGGACTGGGGCTCCCCATGGTGACACACTGGGGTGAATGTAACCTTTCTTTAGTATCTCTTTGAACTGCAATTGCAACTCTTTTAGCTCTGGTGTACTCATTCTATAAGGAGCTTTCGAAACTGGAGTTGTTCCAGGCATCAAATTTATAGAAAAATCGATGTCCCTCCTCGGAGGTAGTCCAGGTACCTCCTAAAATACATCCTTGAACTCCCTGATTACTTCATGGTCTTCTAGATTTGATACTACATCTTGGGATGCTTCTTCCACCCGAGCTGCAAATAATTGACAGCCTTTCCGGTAACATTTCTTCAGTTGCATGGATGAGATTTCCCTCATAGCCATGGCTCTGGGAATTCCTTGGACTGTTACCTGGTTTCCCTCTTTGTTCAGGCATGTGAACCTCTTGTTATGACAATCCAGAAGGGCATGGTGCTGGTCCAAACAGTCCATCCCAATTAAGCAATCATATGAGCCTAAAGGCATAATGTTCAATTCAGCCTTAGTGCTCATTCCTTTCATGTCCACTGAACATGACTTAACCAATTCAATGACCTTCCTCTTGGTCCTTGTGGCTAACTGCACTAACCAAGACTTCTCATGTTTGCTTCTCATTAGATGCAAACTATCCACCACTCTAGGATCTACATAAATATGGTTATCCCCTGAATCAATTAAAATAACAAGTGGTCGGTTGTTGATCATACCTTCCACTTCAATCATGTGCGATTGAAATTCTTCTTTCTTATTGTCCAGGGCTGCATAGATCCTTGGCATTGTACTGCCCATATCCTCCACTGTTTCATCTTGTTGAACAGTATGGACAGTTCTTTCTTTGTCTTTTCTGTGGGGGCAGTCTCTGTACCTATGATTTCCTTTACAGCCCCAACACTCCATAGGTGGAGGCCTTGGCATCTGCTCACTCCCTTCAACCTTCCTAGGCTCTTTAAAAGATGATTGTCCCCAAGGACTGTTTCTGAAAAAGGAAGGCTTTCTTCCCTTCTGCCTCTGTTCCTTCTTAAATTTCCTCCGATCATCCCAGACCTTCCGAAGGATAGGCCTTTCTCCTTGCTGTTCATACAAGCATTTCTCTTTTCTGATGGTCTCTTCCATGGTCTTAGGATCATCATATTGAATCTTGTCACTCATGGAAGGTGGCAGTCCACTCAGATACCTCTGAATTTTAATAGCTTCATCCTTGATGAATGGAACATACTTCAGTAGTTCCAGAAAATTTCGTTCATACTCATCAATGGTCATACTACCCAACATGAGTTCAAATAACTCCTTCATCTTTCTGTTGTAGTATCTTTTAGTCAGGTATTTCTTCTCGAAATACCTCTTAAACTCCTTCCATGTGACCTCTTTCTCTCTGATGTGTTGCACCTGTACAAACTGATCCCACCACATGGATGCTTTTTCTTTCAGTTGGTACATTGCAATTCTTCCTTCTGCATGGGAAGAATAATTCTGCAGTTGGAAGTATTTCTTCATGCCAAGCAACCAGGTCTCGACATCTTCCTCCTTCTTATGTTCTCCATCGAATGTTGGAGGCTTAATTTTGTTCATCTCTCCTTTCAATTCCTCCTTTCCATATTTTTGATGTTTTCTGGTAGGAGATGGGCTTGAACTACTGTGTGTCTTACTGTCAGAATGTCTTTGGGAGCGACTAAGATGTCGGCTACCACTCCTCAACCTACTTCT
>ML810634.1:0-17708 GCA_009831015.1 Picea engelmannii | reverse complement strand
AGAATTCACCTGAGCATCGTTGATCAAGGTGAATTAATCTCAATCGTTCAAGAGTTGCACGTCCGATTCCGGACCCCCCCCCCCACTGCTAAAGGTAGAACAACAAGGGAGCTCCGGAATGAAACCTTAGCCGTAGATCTGGGTGGGTGGACTCTAGCCGTCCAGATTTGCTCGTTACCTATCTTAATGCACATTCGCTCCCCGTCTTAAATCCGACATCCCTTCCTCACATCTAACGGTCGTTAAAGACCCGGATATTCACCGAAGGAATCTCATCCGTTCATCGGGACTTAGCCACATGCTAACGTATCGATAGTATGGTCGGGATTTATCATGATGAGAGTCCGAGTTCTTTGTCAACGGAACTCCCGAATCCCTGATTTTCCAAAACGGGTAATCTCTCAACATGTGGCCATCTCAAATCGGACGACCCACGATTGCTCTGGGGTTTCCACCATAGAAAGTCCTGATCCTTTTGGGGTGTTTGGCTTCCAAATGCCGATGCGCTCTAACTCTCGTTAGCCCTCCAGGCTAGACTCGTGGTTCACACAACCTCCCCTTATACGACCACAGTCATACCTCCTATCGGGGTTTCAGACTTTCCAATGCTGAAACACATATGTCCTCAGGATTCGCGAAACGCCAAACCTCGATATGCCGATGGGTTCCCGATCTTGCCCACGTGTCCCAACTGATGGACGGCTCAGATCGCTCTCAGGACTTTTACCATGAAAATTCCCGACCTCCTTTGTGACTCCTGATATCGAGATTCCCGATTTCCCGAAATAAGAAATCTCACGACACGTGTCCTCCGTCTTTCGGACGGTCTAGATATATTTCAGAGCTTTCACCCCTAGTCTCGGAGGTTTAACCTTCGGACATCTCTCGACAGATCCTACGAATGACGGGTTTTCCGGCCGAGATCTGACGACTCAAATGGTTCCTAACCAATTCTGAGTTTCGCATATCGCGATTTCCACATTCCTATGTATTTCAAAAAGGAATTTTAATTCCTACGCACATTTTTCCAGATCCGTCTGTCATGAGGGCTCGCCTTCCCTCCCGAACAGATCCTAAGGTTCCAACACCATTGGTGTAGAGACCTGTCTCCCCGTGGCCATAGACCACACCAGCTGCGATTTTCACTCTCCGCTATACTTCCTGAGCTCATAAGCACGGTCAAGCAACTACTTGACACTCCGGAACAAACCAAGGTCTGAAATTTGGTCCTCCAGACCCAATTTCTCTTCACATTCTCGGTCCAAAGACCGCTCCACTAGCCCATCTAGGCTCAGTGTCGAAACCTTGGCTCTGATACCAATTTGTAGCGCACCCGTTGCACCACTTTCTGATACTATGTTTAATCGCTCTGATACCAATTTGTAGCACACCCATTTTAGAACTCTAGGCTTACTCGCGCTCTGATACCCATTTGTACAAAGCTCATACAGATATCATATATCCAATGCATTTAAAAAATAAACACATTTAACTCAGAGTAAAACATATCATTACTGCAATAATTAAACAATCCATGGTATTCCATATTAATTCGTATACACAGCGGAAAACATGATAACATTTACTGTAGAGACATGATAAAATGTGATAATACATAGTTAGACACTTATCTTGTAACAATGGTGGAATCCACCAACCAAATGCAGGCCTTCCATGAACCTCCCAGCCTTAGACCGCACTTCTCATCAACTCAGCACTGGATCACCCCCGAGTTGGGACTAAGCTCCACCCCAAGGCAAGGAATCTAGGCTCAGGCTGAGGTTACAGGGAAAATAGTCACACACAACGACAAGGACAGAATGCTCTCCCAGGAATTTCCCACGCTCACTGCCCACAAGCCCTCATTCCCCACATGCCTGTTACACCCTAGGAGAATGGACCTTCTCTGTCACCTGGACAGTACTTCGACTGCCAATCTCCCTTACCTTGGGTTACAGGAACAGACCGGACCAGAAGTCTCCGGGCTCTATGGCAGCTACAGGGTTCCTTCCAGGAGTTCTCTCCTTCCCCTGTGCACTCTCTCACCTGGAGGGAGTTTCTCACAGGCCAACAAGCCTCACGCAGTCCAATACTACGTAGTCTTAACAATCCCACGGGAAAACAAACACAGGCTTTCCAAAAACTGGTTTGGCAATCATAGGATGGCTTCACAGTCATGGCTTCAAAACAGGGAATGCTCGCATAGGCTCGCTTAGCTTTCCCCAACAAGAAAGACTCTTCCCTGTAATCAACACAGGATTCTCGTAGGCTGGGGTTACATGCACGGGATTTCTCAGAATCAGACACAGACATTCGAGTCACAAGGTCTCCCCCCCAAGTTTCTCTCCAGGAATCGGGTTAGTCACACTGCTCAGAGCTCTGTATGCATTCAGACAATCGAGTGGAATGGGAATCGGGACCTTCTCGGCTCACCCTGGCTGTTTTATTCGCATGCACTAGGGTTGACACTTGTCACCCATGGAACTGCATGCACTCCACCAGCACACGTTCCTCCCATCACTTGGGAATTCACGTGTCCTTCCAAAAGGACTTAGGATAAAAACATATGATGCACATATCTTTTGGAATAATATTAAAATATTATTCCAAGGCTTAAGCCACCCCTAGGCTTAGCCCCTAGGCTCAACACTTAGCCCCTTTCCCACCTTCCAGCCCCTAATTCCTTGCCCACTCTGTGGATGCTCAGTCCCCCTTCACTCATTCATAGTGGTCGGTCTGCACTTGGCGGTGTTTATATTTTATTAAACATTCTGCATACATACAAGTACAACAACACGCTCCTGGCCTTCAACACTTAGGCTCCCAGGCCTAATAAACACATAAGCCTCCAGCTTATACAAACTTGGCTCACCAACCTATAAAACATAATTACAATTCCTTTCAAAACATGGTTTACAACGGGGCTTAGCCCTGGGGACACTACAGGAATGGTAAGAAAATTTTCTAACCCTTAAACTCTTATTAAAAATGAGATAGGAGGATTATTAGAAGATATTAAGACTCACAGTTTTCATTCACTAGCTATGAAAATGGATACCTTGCAGGTTAAGAAGAAACATGAAGAAGTGGAAAGTGAACTAGCTATATTTTATTCTAAATTCACTAAAAGGCATCCTAGGAATGAGTTCTCACTCAACATGGTGGAGGTATGTACAATTTTTGAAGAACCTCGTGCAACTAACAAATGTCCTTATCTGTCAGGTTTAAAAGCTACATATCAAGGAACAAAGGAAAATGTGGAATCAATAAGATTTATCAACGAAAGAAGACTAGGAGCACCAAGACCCTTACAACAAGGTATGAGTTACAATCGTCCTTCATTATTTTTGTCGATACAATACACAAAATCCTTCTAAACCTTGGTATTTTCATAACCAACACCATTAGACTATGAAAAATCAATGGAAATACACAAGCCAACATGTTCCTTCTCCTTATCAACCATTTCAAAACCATCCTCTAGTTCAAAACCCTTAGTTCAATATTCCTCCAAAAGAATGGAGGCCCCAAAATTTTCAACAAAAGCATTAATGCCTTCTCCTCCTCCTCAACTAAATAAAACTCCCTAGAATATTACTCCTCCAAAGAAGTCTCAACTACATGCTCAAACTTCTCTGAATCCAAACAATAAGTAGGTTCATCCTGTATATAATAATGATGCCACATATCAAACCTACCCCTTAAATGTTTAAAAAAACAACCTTAGATCAAGAAAATTCCCACATGATCCTCTCATCCCCAAGCCTATAAAATATATAGAAGAGTGCAAAATAAGTTACCTTGTTACCACAACCTACCATTCCATAAGCTCCACCCTATCCTAAAAGGTTGAACATTAAGAAAACATACACACCTGAAAAAGATGAATTGTTGGGAGAGATCAAGAGCTTGCATGTTAAAATACCCCTCCTTCAAGCTATCAGAGATCTTCCTATCTATAAAAAATTAATCAAAGAGGAATGTATGAAGAAGCTTGGGAGGAAGGAAAAATATACCCCTACAATTAATTTCATGGGACAATTAGTAGATCTCATGCTTGGGAGGATATTTGTTCCTAAGTGTTTGGACTCTGGCAGACATATAGTGAATGTACACATTAACAAGAACTTGATCCAAAATACTTTGATAGATTTATGGGAAGCAATAAATTTCATGATTAAAGATACAATCCAAATACTAAACCTTCGAGGATCCTTAAGAAATACATCTAATCTAATTCTTGAACTTGTATATAGGTCTATAGTGAAACTTAAGGGGATGCTAGAAGACATAATAGTCTCCATTGATTCTTGGGAATATTCCACTGGTTTCTTGGTTCTCCAACCCAAGTCCAAGTTTAATGGGTGTCCTCTCATATTGGGAATACCTTGGTTGGCCATATCAGATGTAGAGAAGGGAGAATGACCATTATTAATGGTTAGTTCCAGAAAACAATTGTTCTTTACCCTCCTGCTAAACCATTAATAAAATAAAATTTTCCAATGTGGGTAGAAGAACAAGAGAACCTAGTTTAGACGACTGTTTATCCCATTTGCACCATCAACATAGCCCTGGATAGCAATAAAATTTATGAAGATACCTTCATCTCAAATTTTCTACAAAATCAATACCTCGTTGATGTGAAAATAGAAGACATAAATGTTGAAGAGAAACCTGGAACATCTATTAATCAAGAAATGGAATCATGGGTAGAAATTTTTACAACTGAAGTTGATAATTCAACTATCAAAATTATAGAAATATATCCCTCTAAAATACTAAAAATCAAAACTAACCTCGGTGATGGACAAGAACATAAATTCCTTGATGTTCTCAATAAACACATTACAACTTTTGCATGGGACTACAGAGAAATGAAAGGAATACACCTTCCATCTTCACCCATCACATATACATTAAATAAGATTGCATTAAAAGACATTGTCAAGTAATAATTGCAAAAGATCCTAGATGTTGGATTTATTTACCCAATTTCTAATAGTGAATGGGTTTCACCCTTGGTCATTGTCCCAAAGAATAATGGAAAATGGATAATGTGTGTGGACTACAGGGAGTTAAATAAAGCCACTAGAAAATATCGTTTTCCCTTACCTTTCATTGATCAAGTCCTAAATGTCTTAGCAAGGAAAGAATACTTTTCATTTCTAGATGAATTCAGTGGATATAATCATATATAAATCATCCCTCAAAACCAAGATAAAACTACCTTTACAGGCCCCTAGGGTACCTTTTCTTCTAGGGAAACCTTCTTAGAAAACCCTCCTAGTACTTCCCCAAGGTCCATGGATGGTAAACAAGGTAAACCATTAGCCCTAAGTAATTGCAAATCTGATTTTACATTGTTGATTTACTTGCAATTTAGTATTTTCACACACCAAACCTAATGGATATGGTTTCATATGAGGTGTAGTATTTAAACGCATTTAGCCAAAGACCAAATTACATTTATCCAATGACCAAATTACTCCACAATGTGCCATTATAATACATATGGAATAATGATGACAAAGGAATTAACCCAATGTAGGCCCAATAGTTTGAGATACACATGACCTAAAAAGTGCATGGGGATAAGACAAAATATAGATAACGCCAAAGTTATGAATTTAGCCACAAAATGTCAAATCATAAGAGGAAGGAATGAATGAATAGTTTTTTCTTCCCTTTAACCATGAGACTTCCCACTTGGCACAAGGGAAAATGCTTCATGCAACATCCTAGCACACTAATTAGAGAGAAGAACAGAACATCTAAGGCTACATATGACCTGTACAGCCTACATATAGGCTCAACCTCCTCCCAAAACCAATGTATGACCTCATTGGGCTTAACTAGCCTACGTGCAACTTCTAGGGAGAGATCAAACTCACCATATGGCCTCTTGTTATAGCCTTAATTTCCACCCTACATGTCAAAAGAGAATCCATAAGAGGATATAAGACAAAATGCACATTTTGACTAATATTTCAGCCCTTTTTTAAGGTCATCGTTGGACACATAGGGGACAAAAAGTGATGATCCTCGAATGAAGCTAGTATTCAACAAGCGATGACCCTTGAAACTTCTAGTTTTAGGGAGTTATGATGAGATAGGCGAGGGATGACTTGTATATTTATGTCAAGGACCTAGGAACTCACAACATTTGAGTCTCTAGTCGTCTCTAGAAGATCTAGAAGCTCTCACAAGCCTCCTCCAAAGATATATATAACAAAGACAAGTCTTGGGCAAGAGAAAGAGAATTCATAAGTAGTTTTATGTTGTTCATTTACATAGGTACTTGTCCTATCCATCATAGCTAGAAGTCGGTGAGCCTAGCCTGACAAAGAAGTTGAAGGGAGAAGTAAGGAGCAAGGAGTCAAGGGAGAATGACATCAACATCCAAGGTATCAAGTTTTGATGTATTTCTCTTATATTCATTAATATATCAATGGTTTTCCCCAAATTTTGTTGTTAATCACGTAATATGTTTGGATTTGATTCTATGAATGGTAAAACAAATTAGATCTTAGGCATATTGATTATTTCTAGCACCAAAAGAAAGAAGAAGATTGGTAGTGTTTGTTGCTTGTGTGCAAGAAGAAGGTGATAGGAGTTGGAGTTGGAACTTCATATCTATGTCATCCAAGAGATACAAGAACAACCTTCATATTAAAAGGTATGTTGATATACTCTTATTTAGTGTAAGAGGAATTGTGTGCTCTAAACCTAAGGAAACTAGAGAAATCTAAACCCTTTTCTTCATAGGATTAATAAGCTAATCAGGTAGGGAGATTTTGTTTTGTATTCAACAAGATACTTGTGAGATTTTGTCCCATAACACCTCTGTGGGAGATCAATGATAGCATATGGACTTAGACCCTAGGGTGATTTGATGTGTAAGGGTCATCCATCAAACTCATCATATCGACTCTGTGGGAGATTAATGGTAGCATATGAACTCAAGCTCTAGAGTGATTCATTGTGTTAGATTCGTCCACCATTCAACATTCTCAATCAATTCCATTTTTGTTGTTCTTGCAATCAAATTTAGAAACCGAGCTAAAATAATGCATCAATCAATTAATGGTATCCTTAGATCTTCAATTTTAGAGTGCATCAAACAATGGATAAGATAGAGTTGTTGGTGCTCTTCATTTTCTCATGGATAATGAAACGATAAAGGAAAATCATAGAACTACCTCTAAGAATGGATTCTCGCCCCAATGAAATCAACACAAGCAACATAGAGGAAGACCAAATACTTCACACCATTAAAATAATCTTAGGAAGCAATTGAATATAGAGTTGTGTCCAAAAGACTCATACAACAATTAATTCAAAATTTACACAACACATAAATATTTAGACCATTCAAAACACAATTGATGCATTGTTTACCTTGGAAACCCAACTAAGAAAACCAACACTCAATGGTTTTTCGGTGCTCTTATTCCATCAATATCTAGTACAATGGAGCTCATAGCTCTCCTTGCATACTCCCCACTTTGACCAAAAGTCCCTTTGAGAGTAAAGTTACAATGACATATAGGAAAACTCAAGGGTAATGAGAAGGCCAAGAGATTGACCTTTGAGTTCCAGTTCCCCTCTCTCTTTTTATCTCCTATTTTCATTTTTCTACTCTATTTAAGATTTTCCGTTTCCTTTTTCTTATTTAATCTCTTAAATTTTCATTTTCATGTATCGTTTATGTAACATTCATTAATTACAATATTACATTTATAGGTACTAATTCTTGCAATGCATCACTTGTTCAAATCCATTTCAAATTAGATAGTGAGCAATGGAGATTGATCTTTGTAAAGGCCTTCCAAAAGAGATGATTTTAAAATAGGGTAAAATGCATTTTTCTTGCACATTAGATTATGAAAAGGATTTATGTAGGATCTATCACCACTTTTAAATAATAATAATAATAATTAAGTAAATGAAAAAAAATGTGATTCTTTTTACACTTTAAAACTGGTTAAGGAGGAAAAATTTACACTTGAAAATATTTGATCCCTCTCAACATTTTAAAAAACCTAATTAAAATGAATCTATGCTGATAAATAATGAAATAAACCCAATTCAAAATGTATAATTAAAATCATTTTCAATATTATTAAAATTTGAATAATCTAAACCTTCAAAAATAAATGATAACTCGTACAAATGAGAATTGAATTCTCCATCTAATGGGTTTCTTTTAGTGTTCCAATTTTTTAATGGGGAAGGATTGGTTAACTCTTCCCACGAGATTTTATGAATTAAGATAAATAAATAATTGGGATTGTTTAGCCTTTAATTGCTATGATTAATTGTTTCTAATTATAAAAGTCGAAATGCATATTTAGATTGAATTACGTTCTCGTGAACATTCTATGATAGGGTTGCTGCTATCTGCAAATGTTTTCAACCAGAACAATCCATAAAAAAATCAATATGTCAAATCTGGTAGCGTGGTTAGAGCTACAATCCTTTCAAGTGGAAGAACTGGAATATATTTTGAGATCGTTTTACTACTCTCAAACAAATGAGTACTATGTTTTCAACCACAACAATCCATAAAAAATCAATATGTCAAATCTGGTAGCCTGGTTAGAGCTACAATCCTTTCAAGTGGAAGAACTGGAATATATTTTGAGATCGTTTTACTACTCTTAAACAAATGAGTACTGTGTCTGCTCGCTGCAACTCAGTGGAAGAACTGAAATATATTTTGAAATCGTTTTACTACTCAAACAAATGAGTACTGTGTCTGCTCGCTGCGAGTTGCAGACAAAAAAATTTATACAATTAAAATTATATGCTCTTTGTTTATGTTTTACTTATATTCTGTCGATAGGTATTTCATCATCGTCCTCTTGACGGTCTACCGACATCAAAATTCCCATATGGAGGACTGTATAGATCAATAGTTATAGATGCAAATGGATTGTCATGCCCGCCAGAGGTTTCAGTTCGTTCCCTGTAATTGGTGTATACCTCTTCGTCAGGCCCCACTTGGCTGAGAGGCCCTTCAAACTTTACTAACGGCCCACCTCCTGCAACAATTTGCCTTTCTCCAGCTGGAGATCTCGACCTTGACCTTCTGTTTTCTCCATGGCTGCTGCAATTGTTTTTTTTCGATGTATGGTATTTATGATATACATTTATGTGTAAGGTTTGCTGTGATTGAGGATTGAAATTTTCATGCTTTCGATCTTGATCAGAATGTTGTTGCAAGAATCCAACTGGCACAATACCAAGAGCATCAGGCCTGTCGTACTTGGTGCTTTCATGATTCTCTTCCCTTAACCCTAAAATTCCAATATCCTCTTCAGGATTATCTTCCCTTAACCCTAAAACTCCCGTATCCTCGTCTCCATTGTCGTCCTCGTTATCACCATCTATTGAGTCATCATATTCGCTGTCATCTGCCTCTTCGTTATTATAGGTATCCTCTGGTTTAATGGCACTGGGAATATCATCTTCATGACAATTGCTTCTTTGTTTTCCAAAAGCCGGCGTTAATCTAGTACTTGTATCTTTTACTGTGGGTTTAGAAGAAATACCGGGAGAAATATCATTTTGAGATTGAATATCCTTCTGTGGGATAGAATTGAATTCTTCCTTAGGTGGTCCGGTTCGACGCTTACTGCCCTTGGAAAATGGGCTGAAAAATGAGCCCAGAAAAGATTTTATCAGAGAGCATTGATTCGAGTTCGCTGCTTCTTCTACTTCCTCTTCCTCCTCCTCCTCAGCCGAGTCTCTATCCTCAAATTCATGTTTTTCAACTAGTTTACAACTTGAATATAATTCGTTATTCTCATTCTGATATTCATTGTTCTCATTTTTTATAGTGCTATTACACTTCATTTCTATTGTTTTTTCATCATTCTCTTCCCTTAACCCTAACACTCCAATATCCTCGTCTCGATTGGTGCCCTCGACAACAGTGCCTATGGAGTCATCATCTTCGCTTTCATCTGTCGCTTCGTTCTCAGCTTCGTTATTATAGTCATCCTCTGTTTCAATGGCAGTGCGATTGCTTCCTTGTTCTTCAAAAGGTGGCAGCAATGTTAAACGAATTGGGTCTTTTGCTCTGGGTTTAGAGGAAATCCCAGGAGAAATTCCATCTTCAGGTTGAATATCCTTCTCTGGACTAGAATTGAATTCTTTCTTAGCTAATCGGATTCGATCCTTGCCGTTGTTCGAGAATGGCTTGAAAATTGAACCAAGAAAAGATTTTATTGGAGAGCATTGTTTCGACCTTGGTTTTTCGTCTTTTTCTTTTTCTCCCTTCTCCTCGTGAACAGCCCTGTCTGTATCCTCAAATTCAAGTTTTACAACTGGTTTACAACTTAAATATGATCCATTATCTTCGTTCTGAGATTCATAGTGCTGATGTTCGCTAGTGCTATTACACCCAAAAAATTCCTCTTCATGGTCAGTAACTTCGTTCTTCACAAGAGAACCAGCATGGTCATTAAATTCGTTCTTCACAAGCTGAGAACCAGCAGCAGCTGCTCTGATGCCGAGACTATCCTGGAATTTGCACATTAGGGAGCAATATCTGGCACCTTTTCTATCCTCCACCGTTTTCTTCAAATCTCTCGGCCTCCGCTTCCGAGTACTTCTAATCTTCCTATTGACAAACAACACTCTCTGGCACACAACGCATCTTCTGACTCTTGCTGGCCGGGCCCTGTCACTTTGCAGAAAATAAACGGGCTCTCCATTGGCCAAGTACGGGTAGACATCGGACAGATCAATGCCGGACACTTGGGAATCTTTCACTGCACTTGACTTGGCACACCTAGACAACTTCAGACACTCGTGGTCCGCGTGATTTTCAATTCTGCAGACATCACAGAGAGCTCCGGCATGAGGGCACTGGGTACAGAAGTAAATGAGCCTCGAATTTCCTTTGTCTCCATTCTGGTGCTTCGGGCAATGATCATAGTACGATGCTGTACTTAAGAATGGTAACAGCCATCGGCGTGCTTTCGAAGGAGATTTTGCCTTCGTTTCGGGTTTCTTAATCTTACCTGATTTAAAAGGACTGAGTGCAGACATAAAACTCAAGAAGGATCTTCCTGGACTCTTCATCACCTTCACCATTTTGAAACTCTGTAGATTCGTCTACCCCCCAGCGGAGCCTTGTAGATTACAGGCCTAGATCTTCATTGTTCCTATCATTTTTTTAATATAATAAGATGGTGTTTTACGTGGTAGAGATAAAAGAAGTGTCCCGTACCGTTGTGACTGGTTGGGGTGCCCGTTGATGCCAAACCCAAAAAGCCAATTTATGTTATATTATCCACCAATTTGACAGACTAACAATTTTAGAACCCTGCCATGGAATTAGGATAAGCTTTCATCGTATATCAGCATTCATTAAAGAGAGTGAATAGGGATCATTAGTCAATAAGGGTTGGGGCAGTTTCGTTAACCATATAGATGATTAGTTAGGGAGGATAATACTGTTCGTTATTAAATATAAAAAATGGCTTGATCTCTAAGGCAGTTGCGTTTATTATAAATGCAAAATTGTGCTCTTCAATGCTGTTTGAGATTGTGAGTTTTACCTTTTATTTGAATTATTGAAATTAAATTATTACATGGGTTTATTTTTTTTTGGATTTATTAACTGATGAAAGACATTCAATTATTTTATTTTATGGTGTAATATTTGAAAAATGATTTATATTTCTATAAATTTGATTATCTTCATATGCAAATACTTAATTAAAATTAAAAAATTATAATTTACAAATCCTTAATTAAAATACAAATTTTATAATATTACATTTACCATTTAAAACAATTATAAATATTTCATTAAAAAATTATAAATTAAGTAAATCAATACCCCACGCATATAATATGAACTATAATATAAATTAAGTAAATCAATACCTCACGAATATAATATGAACTATTTAATATTGAACTAGTAGCTTCAAAGAAATTAAATGAATTGAATTATTACATGGGTTTCTTTTATTTTTGGATTTGGATTTATTAATTAATGAAAGACATTAAATTTTTATGGTGTAATATTTGAAAAATGATTTATATTTATAGAAATTTGATTATCTTTAAATTTGTAAATTTTTAATTAAAAAAAAACTTTTTTATAATTTAAAAAAATAGTTAAAATTTATAAGAAAATATAAATTAAGTAAATCAATATTTCACAAATAATAATATAAATTATTTAATATAAAATATATAAAATATTTAAATAATATTAATATTATTAAGATTTAAAGATTTAACTTGGAATAGGAGAAACCATTGAGTACTTTTCCACATTTTGTGGATGGTAAACTGGGTAAATAGTTTGGACTCATTATTCATTTCATGAGGTGAATTCACTAATAATTAAGTAGAAGCTCTAACCTTGTATCAAACTTTGATTATTTTTAAGATAAAAATTATTTAAAACCATATAGCAATAAGAGACTCCTATGTCATAATAGAATAAGGGTGAAAATACCATTCATGAATTAGTGGCAATGTATATTAAGGTTGATCCAGGTGGATATCGGTGGCCACCCACCTTTTCCAACTAGCTCAAAACAGTTTTTTCAATTTTGGCAATTTACTGTTTTTAGTAGTTTTAACTTCCAGGGTCATTTTGAGAGCCTAAATGAAGGTTTTTCTGGATAGAGATTCTCAATGATAGCTGAAGGCATGATTGAGCCCCCAAAATGAATCTCCTCGACAATACCTTCCCGAGGAGCTATCATGCACTTAAAACTGAGATCGTATAGAAAAGTTACGACCCCAGGAAGTTGATATACTAACTTACCCAAACGGGGACCACATGACTTTTGGTGTTTCATCTCCTAGGGTTAGGTTTTTGGATATCTAGGGTTTTTGGAATTCATGTTTATTGTAAAAAGGCCTTCAACGACTCATTGTAATCATTTTCTTGCGAATGCGAGTGGCCGTCACATCTCTTCTCAGAGATACGCTGCCACCATTCTAGCGAGTCTTTCACTCTGCATTTTTACAGTCTCTATACATTTATTTCATTAAAAAAAATAGTGTATTACTATATCTATGTGTTTATGGTTGCATCTCTGATACATTTATGTTATATTATTGGATATCTGCGATATCTCTGTACATTTCTTTGTTATATCTCCACTCTCATTTCGTGCCGAAAATAATCTGGATCAAAGGTAGATGAGACAAGTATCGAATTAAGTTATTCCCTTTGTACCTCCTATTAATGTAGGTGGGATATTATCGATGATTTCCTTTAGTTTCCATTGGATATTTTTCTCAACCATCCGGGTAAGGTCTTCACTTTCCTCGTCTCTCAGTTTGATTAAGCTTCATCACTTTGGGTCAATCCATGTTATATGTAGTTGCTTCTTCTTAGTTTTTTTTTTGTCTCAAAGGCTAGTTTCTTCCTTGGATTCTCTAGGATTTTGTTTGATTTTTCTCTAGGTTCAATTTTTTATTTTTTATTGTATTTAGCATGAAGGGGCATAGTTAGTCCCACCAATACATTCGGTGATAAATATCTTACCTCCATTGGGTTTGGAGGAAAACTTATTGACAAATTGCATACTTGCAGGTTGCATTTGACCACCTTATTAGTAGGATGATTTATCAATTAGAGTCATAGAGAACCAATAATACAAAATTAGCAGAAAGTGTGGACAATCAAGGTAAGAAAATTCAAAGTTGGTAGCAAACCATAAGATAATATATCCATCAATTCTTGCTCTTTCCATGAGCTCTCAATCCTTGGCTTCCTACCCAAGGGTCTCTATTGAGTCTATAATATTGGTTGTCAAAGATGAAGAGACATTTCATCGAGTTCCCAAAAAGATGGTATGTGGAAATGCAAATTTCTAACTCAATCTTATGTAAAGTAGGAAGAACTCAGTGGGAATTTCTTCCTTTTTTAAATTTTGGGGGTTTTTGAATTCTAGGTTTCAGAGTATGTATAAACTTGTTTCAGAGGTGTAATAATTTTGATTATGAAAGTGTCAGTTCCAATTCTAAAGTTGTGAATTTTGATTTTAAAAGTATTAATTTTATTGCTTCATCTCATACCTCTTTTTCATATGGACAATGTACAAATAATGATTTATTGATCTCCATATCTTTTTACACATTATACATCATGGCGGCCCATGTTTTTTTACCATCATCCAAGTAAGGATTTTATTAGAAATCCTAACATTAGAGAGGACATCCTAACTTCAAATTTTTTCTACACCACCATTTGTTATCCACTTGTTTCTGCCTCTTCCATTTTTTTTGCATGTCCTAATTTAGTTGTGTAAACCCCAAATATTTTATTCTTTAACTAAGAAACTTTGAACTTCGATTATGAAAGTGTGAATATACTGAACATTTTATTTGTGTATATCAATGCATAATATGACTGTGGCATACATTGCTAAATACATCATGATCTAAAAAATACACACATAAATAGAGTGCGCATTGGCAAAAAGAACAAGAGAGCGTTGAAAAATAGAAATACGTAGAGCATACACAATGGAGAAGACGAGATTAAACAAAAAAATGACCATCAATCTATTCAGGGAGAGAGGGGCACCCTTTATTCGGTTGGGTGACTTTTTCCTCTTCCTTATTAGTTATTACAATGGAAGTTGTTGTTTTATTCTATAGTTCTCTGCTCAATAAGATTGGAAAGAGATGTTTGCAATGCCATTAGGGTAAAATCATGAATCTCGGTGTCTATTTTCCTTGTTTTTTAAGAAAATAAATATATTTTCAACTTCCAGTTAATATATATATATATATATATATATATATATATATATATATATATATATATTTAGAATTTCACTTTACAGTAAAAACAAAACTTGTGAATTTTGTTAGATTTCTATTGACTATTTTTTGAATTTTTTTTAATTGAAATTTGATATGTCAATTTAGGGATTATTTGATAGTATGTTTCTTAAAAATGAAGGGACTGATAATGAGTTATGTTTTCCGACGTGCATATACTCATCATTAAACTTGTGTTTATAAAAAACAAAATATATTGCAACAATCTAAACAAACTCTATTAAAATATGACTATATAGTTTTGAATTTAACAGATGAATATTATAATTTCTACAATTTTGAATATTGATTTTTCATTTTACTGAATCATTATGTCATCTAAAAACAATTTATAGACTTTTTTTATAAAATTATTTAAAAATAATAAATAACAATTAAATTGAATACAAATTGTATCAAATGAAATTCCATTCAATTCTAAAAATGTTGGTACTATTTATGAAACTAAACTCACAATATGTTAAGGAGTCTAGTCCTTCCCAAGTTGGAGTAAGTTGAAGTGAACACATACTTTTATGGAAAGTGTCATAGTTATAGGTTTTTGGGTGAATTAATAGTTTAGTTGAAAGTTTTTTTTTTTTTGGCCGAAAGTTAGTTTTAACGGAAAAACTAAATTTAGATTTAAAATTGTCGTAAGATTTAAAATTTTTGTTATATTTTTCAAGGGTGTCATTAGATTTAACTTTCAGCTAAAAAAACATTTCGGCCAAAAAAATTCAAAAGTTCGGCCGAAAAATTTCCATTAGCAATTTTTATGACCTGATTCTAACGAAAGTGTTACCCAGATTCATGATTTCACCCATTAACTAACACAAACTGACATACTAAAAATAATTATGGGGTGCCTTGCTTAACTATACTTGTGAGGGTTGTTTACAATGTAACTAGTTGATGCAATTGACATACTAACTCTTTATTAAGAAGCACCCTTCTCAACAATATTGGAGAGGGAAGTTTACAATAGAAATTACTAGCAACCTGTTAAATGTTCTCATGTTGAGTGGAAAAGGAAGGAGTGTGCCCTTCCTGGTGGCCCAATTCTTCCCTGTTTAGATCCAGAAGCATCCCTGCTTCCGCCAAAAAGTGAGGAAATGAGAGTTGCAATCTTGTTGTAGACATCCACTTGGCCTAAGTTGTTGTCTGGCCTTTTCCACCAAAAAATATGAAACAAATTGTTGCTAGTGAGTGGTCTGGGTCTTGGAATCCATAATGGTATCCACGAGTAAAAGAGGTTGAAAATATGAAACATTTTCCATTGAATGATGGACTGTGACTACTTATTCAGGGAACGATGGCTCGAATAGCTTGAGATTGTTCACATTGAGAACATCATGGGTGTCGAGTTGTGAGGGAAATTCTAGGTGATATGTGCTCTCTCCAATTCTTTCTAGAACCGTTTATGGGCCATAACACAGTGGGTGCAACTTATAGTGTTGTCCTTTGAAGCGATGCTTCTCCAACAATATCCACACATAATATCTTGATTGAAATACCAAGGGCATGTGATGTTTATTGTGCCTTAGTTTTGTGCATTCTTGGGATACTTGCAAGGTAGTTGCTACCTAGTAATGGAACTGTAGTATACTATGAACGAAATGATGCACTGAGTTTTTCTCCTATTGTTGGCATGCAGGCCCTGAAGGTACCTCAGTGAGGGGCATATATGAGGGTGAAATGGGATAAAACCAAAGACAAACCTCAAAGGGAGAGAAACCAGTGGAGGAATGTGTGGCTCAATTACAAATATGTTGAATGATATGCAGTTAATATTCTCATTGTTTGTTTTTGGAAAAATAGTTGAAAAGGGAGTGGACCAGAGTACGATTGACAACTTATGTTTTCTTATCATTCTTGGGGTGAAATGAAATGGAAAAATGAATTTGGAAGTCTATTAAGGACCAAAGAGTATTCTAGACGGTGTTGAGGAAGTGGGAGTATATGTCATGAATAATACTCATGGGAAAGTCGAAGTGAGGCCACACATGATGGAATAAGAGGTATGTGGTATAAAAAACAGAGGTAGTTTTATGACAAGAGAGAAACATAGCCATCTTAGAAAAACAACATACTATTACCCAAATAACATTGTGTATGTGGAGAGTTATAGGGAGGCCACTCAAAAAGTCCATGGAAATGGATTCCTAAGGATAGGAAGGCACTAGTAAAGGGTGTTAAAGACCATGTAAGTGATTATATGGCTTACTTTGTGAACAGAGAGAGAAAGAACATATGGAATTCTCCTCTTGTTTAGGAAGAGAAATCCAATAGAAGTGGCACTGGAGATTGAGAATGGTCTCGGTTGTTTTAAAATTCCCCCGGAATGAAGAGACGTGTGCTCACGGATGAGAATAAGATGATCCTTGGACTGTGACACACATAATTGATTTAGTTTATAGAGCCACCCATCATGGATAGTGTAGTCTAGAAAGGGAGTTCGGTTGATGAAGATAGGCTAATGCAAGGCTCCTCATGCTTCACCAAAGTATGGATCTATAGCGTGCATGTATTTCCAGGTGTCATATGTTGCACAACATACCTATAAATGTGAAGGACTTACATAGGGGGGAGACTTAACAAGTCAACCATCTTATTAGAGGTACCCTTCTTGTATTTAATTACAAGATGGAACTGTTGAATATATGTTGCCCACTTTAAATGGCACTTCTCCTGCATCTTACACTATGTATTTATGAAGATCATCAAGTGATGGTCTGTATGGAGGATTGTTTCTTCTCCAAGAATGTAATGGAACCACTGCTTCAATGCATGTACCAAAATGTATAATTCCTTGTCATAGGTGTTGTAATCAACTTTGGTCTCTATAAGCATCTTGGAGTGGTATGCCACTGAATGACCTCCATGTTTAAGTACAACCC
>ML810633.1:339034-351254 GCA_009831015.1 Picea engelmannii | reverse complement strand
AGAAAACCTCTTCTTCTTCGAAATGATAGGCAGTCTTTTAAGTTTTGTACATCATCTATAATTGAACACCAACTCAATGTGAGGCTACTACCTCTGTTTTACAAGCTCCAACTTGTTTGAGAGCACCAACTCTCTGGTTTCTCTAGCACCCACTAGAAGGAAGCACCAACTCCCTTAATGTTCCAACACCAACTGGATGGAAGAACCAACTTCCAGTTACACAAGCTCCAACCTGTATGACAGAGAACACTTGTTCTCCCTTGCACCACCTTGCCACCCTGGTTTCTCTGGCTGCATTCAGATGGAAGCTACAACTCCCTGTGTTCAAGCTCCCACTTGAACCTCTGAGGACAACAGTCCTCCCTAGCACCTCCCAACCACCTTGAAATATTAAATGAAAGTTTAAACAACCAACTACACCGATAAATAGATTCTTACCACTTCTTCTCTGTTCTGTAAATTTGGTCTTCTTCTAACTGTTCTGCAATTATTCTCTTCCTTTGTCTATTCTGCAATTCTGCTCTGCTTCAACTTGTTCTGTCATTCTGCTCTGCTTCTACTTGTTTTTTCATTCTACTTTGCTTCAACTTGTTCTATCATTATGCTTTGCTTCAACTTGTTCTGTCATTATTCTCTGCTTCAAGTCTATACCTCATCTGTTACTCTTCTCTGATTTTTATCTCACACTGCGCATATTTTCAGTCTCACACTATGCATCCTGTGATTTTCCCTTTCTTACAGTTTAATTCATTTTTTGTCCAGAACAACCAACCACACACAGCCTGTATCTTTTTCTTTTATGCACCATGCCCACAACAGTTACACTTCGCATATTCTTAGGCAAAAGAAAAACCGTCTGAGCAACTGAAACGCCAACCGATCAAGAATCATGACTCAGTTTAACTAACAGATTTGTAACTGATCAATTAACTATGAGATGGAACAGTAGCCCTCCGATCATATTCAAACTCACTTGAACCATTGGATTGAGAATAAATAATCTTGTGCCTGTTTCTCCATTTCATAATTCGGCATTTCGGGATCCCTATGGTGAAGCTTAGCACCTCTAGATTCTTCCTCCATCTTCCATCGATGTGCCCAATGGTTGTGACCATGCACTTATGCATAAAGTGCTTTCATAATTTTGCATTTTCTGAATCTGGAGATGAGGCATCTCGACTCTCCAAGTTGTGATCCCCGAAACCTCGAAATGGAGCTTATCTGAACTGACTCCTTCCCTTCTCGTGACCACCGACGGTGACCATAGGTTGTGCCAAAAAGGTGCTTCATATTTCACGATTTTCCACACCATGCTCTATTGACTCTAAGTCAGCAAAATTGCAATTGCTTGCCACTTGTCCTATGATTCGATGGTTCAGATCTGATCTTTATTCAACAACTCAGATCATATCACTATTTCACATATCGCTATTTCGATGTTCTTGTGGTTATTTTTCTTTCCTCTCCAAATCATGATTCGTGAAACTTCGAAATGGAGTCGGATCAACGGTCCAGATCACACCTTGATCTGATGGCTGGGATTAAATCGTGATTTTGCATATCGTGATTTCAGTGGTTATGTTTCTTGCCTCTCCAAGTCGCGATAGGCAAAGCTCCGAGATGGAGCTCAGATCAACGGTCCACGTTCTTGGTGATCCGATGGTCCTGATATTTTTGCGATCTCGTATCTCACTATTCCTTATATTGAGGTTCTCGTCACTCCAAGTCGTGATAGGCGAAACTCTGAGATGGATTTGGATCAACGGTCCATAACAAACCTCGATCTGATGGCTAAGATTGTTTCGTGATTTCTCATATCACGAATTCAAGAGGTTAGGGAACCCCATTCCTTTGAATTTCTAGTTAGCGACATGATGATCTTTCGCCACATGTCGTGCCTGAAGATGGACGATCCTCCTTCTTTCGGTATTTTGTGAGCCCGCTTCTCCTTGCACTTTAATGAATGTGTAGGTTCTCCTTGATCCAACGATGGTTGAAACTTATGCTCAGATCTGACACCTGAGATATGTCCTCCTCTTCTACATGTTCTTCTTGTCTACAATTAGATATGATGGTCCTCCTTATTTCAGGAATTAAAATAGGATCCAACGATCATAAATGCTGCTTCTCCTCCTGAGCTTACTTTGTTCCTCTTACTCTGATTTTTCCATCGATGGTCTACCAAAAATCCTCTGCACTATCTCTTCTGAGATTATTCGAATATTCTCTGCAACATCTTCTCATAATGCCCATCTTTATTGTTGTACTTTCCATCAATGACAGGCATACAAGCATGCATTGTCTGTTAAATATTTTCCAATAGAGAGAGAGAGTGATACTGAGTGTGAGAGGAAGGGGGTAGAGAGATATAAAGAGAGAAATGGGGGGAGAGTAGAGGAGAGAGAGGGTAGGGGATATAGTGAGTGTGATACTAACAAAAGTGAGAGAGAGAAAGAGTTGTTAGATGTAGGAGAGAAACAGAGGAGAGATAGTGGGAGGGAGGGGAAGAGATAGAGGGAGGACGGGGGTATATAGAAAAAGTGTGAGTGTGAGAGGGGGGAAGAGAAATAAGGAGAGGGGGTTTAGAGAAGGAGTGTTTGAGTGTGTGAGAGGGAATGAGAGGGATAAAAAGAGAGGTGTTGGAGAGAGAGTGATAGGAAGGGGGGGGAGAGATAGTGGGGAGGGGTATATGTATGAGAGAGAGAGGACATAAAGTGGGAGGGAGGGGGAGAGAGAGAGAGGGAGGGTGGAGGAGGTAGATAGAGAGAGAGAGAGAGAGAGAGACTTAGTGTAAGGGGAAGGGAGAGATAGAGGGAAGGGGGGGTAGAGAGATATAAAGAGAGAAATGGGGTGAGAGTAGAGGAGAGAGAGGGAGGGGGATATAGTGAGAGTGAGACTAATAACAATGAGAGAGAGAAAGAGGTGATAGATGTAGGAGATAAAAAGAGGAGATATAGTGGGAGGGAGGGGGATATAGTGAGGTTGAGACTAATAACAATGAGAGAGATAAAGAGGTGGTATATGTAGGAGAGAAAAAGAGGAGAGATGGTGGGAGGGAAGGGGGAGATATAGAGGGAGGAGGAGGGTATAGAGAGAATGTGTGAGTGTGAGAGGGTGGGAAGAGAAATAAAGAGAGGGGGGTTGGACAATGAGTGTTTGAGTGTGTGAGAGGGAGGGAGAGGGAGACAAAGAGAGAGGGTAGAGAGAGAGTGAGAGGAAGTGGGGGAGAGATAGTTGGGAGGGGTAGTTGTATGAGAGAGAGAGAGAGTGGAGTGATATTAGGAGGGAGGGGGAGAGAGAGAGGGAGGGAGGAGGGGGCGGAGAGAGAGTGAGACTGATTCTCATAGGAAGGGGGAGATATATGGATGGGGGGTAGAGAGATATAAAGAGATAAATGGGGGGAGATTAGAGGAGAGAGAGGGTGGGGAATATAGTGAGAGTGACAATAAGAACAATGAAAGAGAGAAAGATGTGGTATATGTAGGAGAGAAAGTGAGGAGAGATAGTGGGAGGGAGGGGGAGAGATAGAAGGAAGATGAGGGTAGAGAGAGAATGTGCGAGTGTGAGAGGGGGGGGACGGAAAGAAGGAGAGGGGGATGAAAAAGGAGTGTTTGAATCTGTGAGAGGGAGGGAGAGGGAGACAATGATAGCGAGTAGAGAGTGAGTGAGAGGAAGGGGGGAAAAGATAGAGGGGAGGGGTAGATGTATGAGAGAGGGAGAAGAGACATTGTGGGAGGGAGGGGAGAGAGAGAGAGAGGGAGGYAGGAGGGGGTGGAKAGAGAGTRAGATTGATTRTGGGAGGAAGGGSTGAGTTKGAGGGAAGGAAGGGTAGAGAGATATAAAGAGATAAATGGTGKGATAGTATAGGAAAGAGAGGGAGGAGGATATAGTGAGAGTGAGACTAACAACAATGAGAGAGACAAAGAGGTGGTATATGTAGGAGAGAAAGAGAGGAGAGATAGTGGGAGGGAGGGGGAGATATAGAGGGAGGASGAGGGTAGAGAGAGAATGTGTGAGTGTTTTAGGGGGGAAKAGAAAGAAAGAGAGGGGGGTTGGACAAGGACATGGTGGAGAGAGAGTGARACTGATTGTGAGAGGAAKGGGGGAGATAAAGGAAAGGGGGKTAGAGATATATAAAGTGATAAATGGGGGATAGAAAGTGTGTGTGTAAGAGTGTGGGATMAAGAGAGAGGTATAAAAGGAGGGGAGGTAGAGAGGGGTAGACAAAGGAGGGAGGTAGAGAGTGAGTGTGTTAAAGTGTGGGAGGGAGAGAGAGGAAGACATAGAGGGGGGATAGAAAGTGTGTGTGAGAGTGTGGGAGGGAGAGAGAGGAAGACATAGAGGGAGGATAGAAAGTGTGTGTGTGAGAGAGTGTAGGAGGGAGACAGAGGAAGTCAAAGGGGGGAGATAGAGATTGAGTGTGTTAGAGTGTGGGATGGAGAGAGAGGAAGAAATATAGGGGGGGTAGAAAGTGTGTGTTAGTGAGAGAGAGAAAGGAATAGAAGGGAAATATAGAGACTGTGTGAGAGTGTGAGAGGGAGAGAGAGGAAAATAAAGAGGGGGGTAGAGAGAGAGGTGAATGTAGGAGAGAGGGTAATATGTAGGAGAGATATATGAGAGATTATGGGACAGGGAGGGAGAGAGAGGGATGATGGGGGGAATAGTGAGAGTGTGAGAGGGTGATACATGATCTTTTCATCAGATGACTTATTAAAGAATTGTATTAAATCTGCATAAACTAAAGTACACCATAAAAAAGGAAAAAATCAAAAGGAAAGAGACATAAGCATGAAATATGAACACAAAAACTTGATAACAGAGTTCATCCCTGGTGGACTACATCTCCGGGTCCTGCTCTCAAATGGGTAGGTCTATTTATTAACTCCACAAAATAATTGGGAAGAATACATAAGTATTCCTCATTCTAGAGTTAAGCTACAAAATATTTGCTCAGATTAGAAAACTAACATCACCACTGCATTCATGGCATTGAATTACCCAAAAATGTCTGCCTCTATGCCCCAATCCAAGTATGGCACTTTTAGGCCCAAGAGACATCCCTGCTTTAGTTTTTGTGCCCTGCCTTTGCAATAAATGACTGGGAAAATATCGAAATGCATGCCAAAATTCGTACCAAAATCCATACGGGCACGTGTTGGTTCTCCTCTGTCTTTCCCCGTACACTGGAAAACACCCCTTATTATAAAAAAATATGGGCAGTTATGCAATAACTGAGTTGGTTGGCACGCCAGTTAATGGAGCTATATTAAGTTGTTTAGTTGGCGTAGGTCCCAAGATCGAATCCCGCAAACTCCCCTTTTTAACACATGTTACAATCGTTTTTTATTTCTGGCGAAGATTTTGGCGAAGGGATAAAACAACGGGTGGTTGGAATATGCCACTAAAATGGTGGGTGGTTATGTTTGATCATTGGCAATATATATAAGGTCGCATGGATTCACATAGAATGAAGGGTTTAGCCCTTTTCCTCCGGCCATACGAAACATTATCAAACATAAATAATATTCTTGTCATGTTAAAAACAAGAACTATATAGTGGTATGTTGGATAGCACAAAGGTTGTAAGGTCTTTTGGCTAAGGAGGTCAGGAGTTCGATTCTTGTGGAGGAATATGATTTTACCACTTGCTAGCTAGACTGGAGGGTTGCCACATGGCATCCCATGACTAGGCCACATGGCACCATAACATTTTCCCATGAAATTGACACTTGTCAAACCTAATTCACCCATGTGTATGCCATCAAACATGTACGACCTTGCCACATCATCCCATGCCAACTCAACACTTTTCCATGTCAATTATACGGATGTGACACATGTCACCCTTGCAGTGGTGACATGTGTCACCTTGATATTTTGACTTTCTGACCAAGGTTGACCTAAAATTTGATCGCTTATATATTTTGCATACAAGCTTTGTTTGATGAACCATTTGTGTTGTTAGAAATATTGCAACGGGCTCTTCGCGACCATGTCATTTTAACTGAGTTTTGGGAACTTTGAATTTTTTCCCTTTCTCTGTCTGATGAAGCCATTCTGAGCATCCTGAGTTTCCTCTGTGAGTTCTTATTTGTTCTTAGCCTTCTCTAGATCCTTTTTGGATCACACCTTCCCACTGAGATATTTTTGGACCACCAAAAGCTTTCATCAATCAACTGGTAAGTGAGGGAAGAGTCCCCTCACTTTGTCATTCTCAATACACTTTGCCTTGCTTGGATGTGTGCCCTTTAAACCTACTCAAAGATAATCAACATCACCCTTGCATGAATTCCTTGTTCATATGTCTAGGATGATATATTCCTTTAACTCATCTAAGTACTCAGGTGCAAACTCATCAACTGAAGGTATTGAAACTTCCTCATCATGATCCATGATCATGGGAGGCTCAAAACGCTTCAAGTTCTCTATGTTCACAATGGAGTAAATCTGCATATAAGGTGGAAGATCTAAACAAAAATCATTAGTGCTACTTTTATCCAAGATAGTAAAGGGACCATATCGGATAGGCTTGAGTTTCTTTCCTTCACCCTTCAATTGTTCCTCGTTGATATGAAGCCATACCTGGTCTCCAACATGGAACTGATGATCAACCCTGTGCTTTTCATGTCGATCTTTATACTGTTCTCGACTCTTCTCCAATTGTTCCCTAACTCATTGATGTATCTGCTGAATCCTCTAGATGAAATTGTGGGCTCTATGCTCTGTTCATTCTTCATTCACATCGACATCTCTCCCATAAATCAAGTCCACAGGAACCTTTGGTAGGTACTTGAACCACATCTGAAAAGGTGAACTCTAAGTGGATGAATGTAAATCTTAGTTATAAGCATGTTGTACATAGGGTATTTTTTCATCCCATAACTTAGGATTCTTGTTGTAGTAGCCTCAAAGCAAAAGTACCACTATTATGTTTACCACCTTTGTCTCTCCATCAGTCTGTGGATGAAAAGCAGTGCTCCTCTTCAATTTGGTGTCCATCATTCTCGACAAGCTAGTCCAAAAATCCCCAAGGAATCAAGTATCTCAATATGAGACAATGGATGTGGGTAGCCCAAAGTGAACCCAAAGATGCTGAAATAAGAGATTAGTAATCTTCTTTTTACATGGCATCAAGATACACATCTTTTTGAACCTATCCACTACAACATACACATAGTCATGATCCCCTTTGGTCATTGGTAATTCTTTCCTAGGGATGGGATGGAACAGGAAGTGGTGAGCATAGCCCCAATTTTCTATTAGTGGGTTTACAAGTAGAACACATCACACACCCCTTTACATATTTAATTACAATTTATTTCATTTGAGGCCAATACAAAAACCTTTGCAAATGAGCCATAGTTTTTCCTACCCCAAAATGCCCAGACACAAGAGAAGTATGAGCTTCTCGTATTACATGGATTCGTTCACTTGTAGGAATACATAGCTCCCAAGATGATAGAGTAATTTTCCCTGCAGACAATATTTTTCTATCTGTGCACCATGGGTTAGCTTCTCATATGCTTCTTTAAAATCTTCATCGGTGGCATATTTCTCTACATAGATATCATGAGATAAATAAGTATTATTCAAAATAATAGAAGCAACATTAGGAGGTCTAGAAATCATATCAACTACCTTGTTACTAGTACCCTTCTTGTACTTTATTACCAAATGAAATTGTTGTAGAAAACCCATCCATCTGTAGTGTTGAGATTGTTGCAGTTTGGTTTTTTCTTGAAGATACTGTAAGGGTTGGTGATCTGTATGCATGATGGTTTCCTTCCCTAACAAGTAGTTCTTCCATTTATTTACTCTTTGAACTAATTCATACAACTCTTTATCATATGTAGGATAGTTAACAACAACTTGGTTAAAATTCTCAAAGTGGTAACATATAGGCTTACGATATTGCATCAATATTGAACCCATGGTGTATCTGCTGGCATCTTTTTGGATATCAAAATGCTATTGAAGATTCGATAGTGCTAGTAATGGTGAGGTACTAATATTCTCCTTTAGAGTGTCAAAATATTTTTGTTGCTTTCCTTCCCACTAAAAAGTGTTCTTCACATTAGTTTAGGCATGAAAAGGAGCTGTTATGAAGGAGAAGTTGGGAATGAATCTCCTCCAATACTGGATTGCACCTAAGAAGCTTAGGACTTCAGTTACACTTTTAGGCTTAGGCCATTTTAAAATTACTTCAATTTTGGAAGGATCAATATTGAATTGTCCTCCTCCCATGATATGACCTAAGTATACAAGTGAAGTCTTGCCAAATTCACATTTAGAAATTTTCACATACAACTTTTCCCTCTGCAAAGTATCCAATACTTGTTTTACATGCCTTACATGTTCATCCTGAGTCTCGCTAAAAACAAGAATTTAGTCTAAATATACAATCAAAAAGTCATCCAAGAAAGGCATGAATACATCATTCATAACACGCATGAAAGTTGTCAGAGCAATAAAAATCCCAAACGACATAACTAACCACTCAAAAAATCCTTGTTTGGTTTTAATGGCAATATTCGATGCATCCTATTCTGCAAACCTGATTTGATGATATCCACTATGCAAATCCAACTTCATGAAATAAACAACATTCTTCAACTAATCAAGTAAATAATCTATATGAGGAAGAGAGTATCTATTTTTCACCATGATTTTATTTAAATACCGATAATCGACACACATTCGCCATGTGCCATCTTTCTTTGGAACCATCATGATCATAGAACACAAGGATATGAACTGGGCCTGATGACCCCTTGATCCAATAATCCATGTACCTGCTTCTTGATCTCTATAATCTCCACACCTAACATCCTGTACATGGCCACATTAGGAAGAGTAGAATATTGTTGAAGATGTATCTCATGTTGGATTTCCCTCTTAGGAGGTAATCAATCTGGTTTCTGAAAAATATCATCATACTTAGAAACATTATTAATTAATTCCTTTTTATGAGATGGATCACACCATTGGAAAGAGTCAGATGTCCCGACATCTTTCTCTTTGAAAACCATAATTACATATCTATTATTAGTGGTTATGAGTCTTTTTAGTTTCCCTGCACTAACAAGTGTCGAATTTACCCTCATGTTGTGAGCTCTAACAATATATTCCACTCCCCCTTTAGTAAGGTGGTACTTGTTCTCATGAAGAAAGAAGAATGATTTTCTATCATAAAGATAAGGACTCCCCAACACTATGCCACATATATCAAGTGGTACAACATCCAAATCCACTTCATCAACCAACTTGGAAGCTATAGAAAATTTGACCCTACATTGTTTGGTGACATTAAGTTTTGCTTGATCACATACCCAACCAAGAGGATAATTCTTTGGATGTGGTTTTTTTATGAGACCCATCTTCTGGAAAAGTGCTTCAGATATTAATTTTACTTTGGAAAATGATCAAACAATGTATCTATCTTTGTATGTTTAGATACAAATCGTATATGAAATAACTCATTCCTTTTTTGTTTATCAATCTGAGATTCATCATTGGAACTTGAACTAGCATGAAGAGAATATTTACCTTGTACTCTAGCCGTTGTGATATTTCCTTCATCTCCTTCCTCTTGAACTTCTTGAAAACATTGTGTGGGAAATTGGAAGGTTTCTTTGTGGGATCTTCTTGAACATGTTTCCCCTTGTTCTCAAGGTGATTGGCTTGCACACAAAAATTTTCAAGACTAGTGGGGTTAAAAAAGAGAAAAGTATGATGAATCTAATTGTGAAGTACGCCAATATACTTCATTAAAGTTTCATAATAATCCAAAGGAATGTTCAATGCTAGAGCTTTCTTCCTAAATTATTCTGTGAAACTTTGTATAGTCTTACCTTTACTCTTCCTCAAAGTTTCCCATTCCATCATTTCTTTATGTAAATACCCTAATGGATAGAACTACTTCCTTATCTCTGTTTTAAACTCTGACCACGAGGAAAGAATATTACCACACTTACTTTTGTTCTGTAGCTTTCTCTCCCAGCATACGAGAGTGGTGCCTTCCAACCAAAGAGAAACCGGTTGTACTTTAACTTCATCTTCGTCAATATATTGAACATGACAATATACTTCAACCTTTCGAATCCAATTATCTAGTTTTTTAGGATTATCATCTCCCTTAAACATAGGTAAAGAAAAATTTACATCAAGCTTTAATAATGGTTTCTTAAAAGAGTCTTTATGGATAGAATGTTGAGAATGATGAGAATGATCAGAGGAAGAAGAACTAGAACTTGAAGGCGAAGATGGAGGCTCAAGAGTATCTCCTCTAGTCCATTGGTTAACTAAATCATCATCATCGAGTGGTGCTTCCTTTTTATTCCCTTTCTTCATCATACTCTTCTCATAATATCCATACATTCGTTTGACCATTTCTGACATGTGATAAAAGACCATGTGAAAGTTTTTCTCCTGTTCATCATTCTTGTCCTCTTCAACCATCTTCTTCCTTCGGGATGCACGACCAACTTTAGGATTGAACGTCTTAATATTTCCTTCACTATTCTTATGCTTGGCCCTAGTAAGCATTCATACTCAACAATTCAATTCAAAGACGACTTCTCTAATACCAACATGATCTGGGATCTTTTTGTCAGGTGACTTATTAAATAATTGTATTAAATGAGAATAAACTAAAGTACACCATAAATAAGGAAAATATCAAAATGAAAGAGACATAAGCATGAAATATGAACACAAAAACTTGATAACGGATTTTGTTCTTGGTGGACTACATCTCTGAGTCCTGCTTTCAAATCGGTAGGTATTTTTATTAACTCCATAAAAGAATTTGGCAAACTACATAAGTATACCTCATTATGGAGTTAAGATACAAAATATTTGATCAGATAAAAAAACTAACATCACCACTACATTTGCGGCGTCGAATTACCTAAAAATGACTATTTCCATGTCTCGATCCGAGTCTAGCACTTTCAGGCCCAAGAGACACCCCTGCCTCGGTTTTTGTGCCCTGACTCTGCAACAAATGACTGGGAAAATCTTGAAATGCATGCCAAAATATGTACAGGCGCACGTTGGTTCTCCTCTATTTGTCCCCATACACTAGCGAACACCCCTTCTTATACAAAAATATGAGCAGTTATGCAATAACTGAGTTGTTTTGTGCACTGGTTAGTGGAGCTATATTAAGTTCTTTAGTTGGCGAAGGTCCCAGGATCGAATCCCGTAGAATCCCCTTTGTAACACATGTTACAACCGATTGCTATTTCTATTGGAGATTTTGGCGGAGGGTTAAAATGACGTGCGTTTGGAATATGCCACTAAAATGGCGGGTGGTTAAGTTTGATAATTGGCGGTATATATATGGTTTCATGGATTAACATAGAACCAAGGGTTGGGTCCAGGGCCTAGCCCTTTTCCTCCACCCATACAAGACATTATCAAACATAAATAATATTCTTGTCATATTACAAACAAGAACTATATAGTGGTATGTTGGCTAGCACAGAGGTTGTAAGGTCTTTGGGCTAAGGAGGTTAGGAGTTCGACTCTTTTGGAGGAATATAATTTTACCACTTGCCAACTAGACTGGAGGGGTGCCACTTGGAAGCCCATGACTGGGCCACGTGTGGAACCAGAACATTTTCCGATGAAACTGACACTTGTCACAACCTAATTCACCCACGTGTCTACCATAAAATCTAGACAACCTTGCCACATCATCCCACGCCAAATCAACACTCTGCCATGTCACCTGTACATACGTGCCACATGTCACCTTGACCTTTTGACTTTTTGACCAAGTTTGACATGAAATTTATATATTTTTCATACGAGATCCGTTTGACAAACCATTTGCGCCATTAGAAATCTTGTGATGGGATCTTCGCTACCATGCCATTTTAACTAAGTTTTGGGAACTTTAAATTTGTTCCCTTTCTCTATTTGTTGAAGCCATTATGAGCTTCCTGAGATTCCTCTGTGAGTTCTGATTTTTTCTTAGCCTTCTCTAGTTCCTTTTTGGATCAGAGGGGGAGAGAGAATACAAAGAGGAGGATTAGAGACAGAGAGGGAGGAGGGGGCGAGAGAGTAAGACAAAGAGGAGGATTAGATATAGAGAGGGAGAGGGAGGAGAGGGAGAAAGAGAGGGGGGATAGAGAGAGGGATAATGAGAGGAAGGGAAGTAGAGAGGGAGACATAGAAGGCTGGTAGAGAGAGAATGAGAGGAAGGGGGGGATAC
>ML810633.1:300907-322360 GCA_009831015.1 Picea engelmannii | reverse complement strand
GCCTAGACATCTATTTATACTTTACAAAATAGGCCTAAACATGGGTAAACCCATGGGCCGACATCCCCATACCCGTTACATAATCTATAATCCCAAAAAGGACCCAAAAAGGGGTCGAGATCCCACGATCTCTTCTTCATCTTGTGCTCCTTCTTTGATAGGCTGTTGAAGTCCCAAAATAGGTCAAATTTGACCAAGGATCTCCCAAAACTTGGTCAATGGCCAACATGCTACAACTTGAGGGAAGCTCCAACTCCCCAATTCTCTGGCTACAACCAAAAGGTGGCTACAACCATCTGTCCTTGCCCCATCCAACTGCCCTGAAGTAGAAGTAGAATGATGGAACCGTTGTCACACTATCAATGTGAGATATATTGTTGTAAACCTATACCAATAAAACTGAACCATGCATCAACCTGTACCTCAACCTGTAATCAACTTGTACCATAAACAAATGCATCAACCATGCACCAACTTGTACCAAACAATCTATAATCAACCTGTACCATAAACAAGTGAAACCAACAATGTACCAAGTATGTACCAATCATGTGTCAACTACTCATCAACTATGACTCATCCATGTGTACCAACATCATCAACTATACACCTCATGTATGTGCCAACTCATCAACTACTTGTCTCAACCATGTACCCAACTTGTAACTCAACCAAAAGGCCTCATCAATTTCATAATCCAAATATGATTTATAACTCTGTAATAGACCTGCTGTATATGATCACATAACTACAAACCTTCCTTAACTTTAAACAACAAGAGACTGACATTTAAATCAAACTTTTCTTTAGTCTCACATGACCAGTGTTGGATTAGTCAACAACCCTAACTTGAAATAATTATAACCTTATACCTGTAATGAATAAATTTCTAAAACTTATACACAATGTTATTCATTGTGTTTTATGCAATTTATCCAGGTCTCACTACTTGGAACCTATCATAAAATTAGTTATAGAAAAAATGACATACCTTGTTGAATTCTAGCTTATTCTAGAGAGAGACATTGTAGAGAGTGCCCTGCACGGAATATTTGTTGAATCGATCTGAAAATGTTACACAACATACTAAATATTGTACTATAACCAACACATTTTGTCTTACTAAATTTGGATCTGTTATGAAGAAGTTATGACATTTTTACTCTAAACACATGTTTTTGACTAGTTTAAGGACTATCCATAAACCCTATTTTCCACGGAGTGTAACGCCAAAAACAAAAATGACCCACAAGATGAATTTTTTACCACATATACTTGGATAGTTTTCCTGGATGGAGTAGAAATTTCATGGTTTGAATCATTCTAGAAAAAATGTTATTGTGAAAATGGTGATACAACCTGTAAATAACATACCTTAGAAAGCATCATCAAAATAATTTATCCTTCCTTGAATTCCGGCCTTATTTTCTTCACCTTCCCTCAGAAATTTGGCTTAGATATCCTTTGGTTACCTCAAACACCTATAGGTATTCAATATTCTCAAGTGTATCTAAAATGAGAGATCCTTGCCTCTTATTTATACTCTCCAAGTAGCTTCCTTAAAAACATCTTCTAGGTCACTTTGCCCACTTTCCTTATTTTAGGGTTAACCCACTTCTAATTTCTCCATTAAATTTATTGTTTAAATAATTTATTTTGTATTCACTTTGAATTATAGTACATTCATCAATTCACTTTATTATTTACCTTCTAAAATATCTTAAACCACTTTGACTACTTTGACCTTTTGGGGCTTCTAGATGACATAAGAGGATCCTCCAACTTCATAAGGCCATAACTCTCAAACCGTGAGGAGTTATGTGATGTTCCACATACCACCAGAAATGGAATGAAATTTAACATCCATATAGAATAGTATTACCTAAAAACATATCAAAAATCATACCATTATCCATCAAACAAACTTGGGTCCATTACCCAAACCTAGGTTCTCCAACTTTTCATGGCCATAACTCTCTAACTGTGAGGAGTTATGTGGCATTCCACATACCATCGGCAATGGAATGACAAGAGATATACATATAGGATAGTTTCAATGAAAAATTAAATGACCTCCATCTCATTATTTCACAAATAAGAATGGGTTCTCTAACCATACTTCCAGGATAACTCAATCCGCAAAGAATCTTCCCGTGAGGGATTTCACCATAAGGGGACCACTTTGGAGTTCATCCATTTCTACTTATTATCAACCATGAAAAGACAATAACAAGTCATATTTACATCAAACAATATTGGTTCCATTACCCAACCTTTGTGCTACGGGGCTTTCTTCAAGGGTTGACATCAATGACAATCAAACTTAATCAACAATCTCCCCCTTTGGCATTGATGGAAACACTCTGATGTAATACTGAAATCATATAACTCATGCTCCCCCTAGAACCATGCCTCTATCCTCTGCATATGATAAATATGCTCCCCATGGAACCATGCCTCTGTCCTCTACATCTGATAAATCTCTCCCCTTTTGTCATCAATGAAAAAGGTATCTTTCCATCTGAGGCTGCTCCCCCTGACTGAACTATCTTCTTATGGTGCTTCCTAGTGTACATCTAAGTCATATAAGATAATAATTCAAAAGCATTCATTTTGGAGTAGAAATAAATTTGAGTCTCTGGTGAAGATACTCAAAGTCTTCCTGTGGAAGTGGTTTTGTAAAGATGTCTGCCACATGTTCTTTTGTGCCCACATACTCAACTCTGATGCTCTTTTCTGCAACTTGTTCCCATAAAAAGTGATACTTGATTGGAATGTGCTTCGTCTTGGAGTGCATCACCAGATTATTTTAGATATTGATGGCACTTGTAATATCACAATACATTGGAATGGGCTCATCATACTCAACATGTATATCTGTCAAAGATTGTTTCATCCAAAGAACCTATGTACAACATTATGCTGCTGCAATGTACACTGCCTTGACTATAGATAAGGATATTGATGTCTGTTTCTTTCTTAGCCATGATACTAAACACTCACCCAAGTATAATTTTTCTCCAATGGTGCTTCGTCGGTCATCAATACAGCCTTCCCAATCTGCATCTGTGTAGGCAACAAGTGATAGATCCTTTCCTTTTGGATACCATAATCCAAACTCTTATGTTTCTTTGAGATATATGAAAATCCTTTTCACTGCTAATACATGTGATTCCTTTGGTGCTGCTTGAAATTGTGCCACCTATCCAACTGCCTGCATTACATATGGTCTGGATGCTATCACAAATAGTAGGATTCCAATCATTGAACTGTATTGCCTTTGATTTGTAGACTTCAAATCATCATCTTTTCTCAACTTGCAACTGGTTTGCATGGGAGTGATAACTGGTTTGCAATCTTCCATACCAAACCTTTTTAGCATTTCTCTGATATACTTGGTTTGAGAAATAAAAATTCCTTGGTTCCTTTGGCATATCTGAAGTCCTAGAAAGAAGGATAGTTCTCCAAGTAATGACATTTCAAATTCATTATGCATATCTTTTACAAATTTCTGGCTTAACCTGTCATCATCACTACCAAAAATAATATCATCAATATAAACTTCAATTAATAAAATATTACCTTGACTTACCTTGTTGTAGAGGTTGTTTTCTGCACTTCCTTTTCTGAACCCTGCCTATTGCAGATACTTATCCAGTCTAGAGTACCATGCTCTAGGAGCCTATTTTAGACCATATGAGGCCTTCTTTAATTTACACACATAATTTTCGTTTTTTGACAACTGAAATCCTTCTGGTTGTTCAATGTAGACTTATTCTTCAAGTTCCCCATTCAGAAAAGATGATTTTATGTCCATTTGATACATTTTAATATTTTTAGAGCATGCATAAGCTAAAAACAAACCGATTGCTTCCATTATAGCAAATGGGGCAAATGTCTCTTCAAATTTGATTCCTTCAACCTGTGCATATCCTTTACATACCAATCTATCTTTGTTCCTTGTAACATTTCCATCTTCATTCAATTTATTCCTGAAGACTCACTTTGTGCCGATCACATTCTTATTCTATGGTCTTGGAACTAGTTCCCAAGTGTCATTTTTCTCTATTTGATCTAATTCTTCATCCATGGTCTTATTCCAAGATTCATCCTTTCTGGATTCTTCAAAAACATTTGGTTCAATTGTAGATAAGAGTGCTAGGTGTGTTTGTTCTAGTGAATGGATTCTTCTTCTAGTCTCAACTCCTGCATCTTTGTTTCTGATAATCTGATATGAAGGATGATTCTTCTGTACTCGTTTACTGGGTGTCTTTGGAGACACTTGTTGAACTTTCTTTTCTTCTTCTTTCATATTCTCTTCATCTTCCTCTTCTACTTCTTTTTCATATTCTACTTCTTCTTCTAAGGGTTGTTTCATTGATTCATTTTCTTCCTTTTATTTTGGTCTGCCTGTTTCATCAATTGTTACATTGATGCTTTCCACAACTTTGTTCAATATTAGATTGTAACACTTGTATTATTTCCTTGTACTTGAGTAACCAACAAGTACTCCTTTGTCCACACGAGAGTCAAACTTTACCATTCCACCATATTCTCTTTTGATATAGCATTTGCTTCCAAAAACTCTGAAGTGCTTTACATTTGCTGGTCTTTCTTTCCATAGTTTGTAAGGAGTTTTGTTAGTTTTATTTCTAAGCATTACTTTGTTTTGAATATGAACTATTGCATGCATTGCCTGTGTCCAAAAAATATCTATCAATTTTGAATCCATTAACATTGTTCGATCCATTTCCTGTATTGTCCTGTTATTTCTTTCAACAACTCCATTATGTTGAGGTGTCCTAGCAACAAAGAATTGTCTTTTTATTCCATGATTGCTACAGTAGTCCATAAATTCCTTTGTGGTGAACTCTCATCCATTATTAGATCTCAAGCATTTTATTTTTGAATCCATTTCATTTCAACCATTTCCTTGTAGATCTTGAATTTTTCAAAAGCTTCTGACTTATTCTTGAGAAATCAAACTGCAATCATTCTTGTATAATGATCAACTAGTAACATGAAGTATTTCTCACCTTTTAATCCATTTGTTTTAGTTGGTCCAACTAGATCAGTATGCACAATTTTCATTGGTCTTTTCATTGAATATTCCTTTGATTTAAACATGGTCTGTGTTTTCTTTCCTTGTTGACAATGCTTGGATAAAGTGTTGGTTGGTTTCGTGATCTGGGGAATTTCTCTGACTTCTTTTCTTTTGCTGACTTTGACAAGGTTATCAAAATGTATGTGCCCCATTCTTTTGTGCCATAGCCAACTTTCATATTCCTTTCCTAGACAACACTTTTCGTTTCCAATTTCACTTAACACATATATGTTGCTTGAAGTTCTTCTAGCTGTAGCGACCAATTTCCTTGAACCTTATTTTCTTATCTCACAATTTTGTGAATCGAAAGAAAATTTATGACCTTGGTCACACATTTGACTCACATTTAGAATATTATGTTTCATATCTTCAACTAGAAGAACATTTTCTTCCTTTTCATTCTTGTTCCCAATTCGGATTGTGCGTTTTCCAATGATTTTGGTTGAATCATCATTTCCGAAGGAGACTATTCCATCTCTTTCCTTTCGTAATGTAAGAAAATTGTCTCTATCACCTGTCATGTGTTTTGAACATCCACTGTCAACATACCAACCACATTTCTTATGCTTAGTTGTTAGATCAATTGTGCATTATTCATTGCTATACTGATCTTTCTTTCTTATCCATGTCATTTTCCGAGGTTCCTATTTGTGACTGTTTTTATTATGTTGAGGTTCTTTAGGAAGGAATTTCATTCTACAATCTTTGGCCATGTGTCCAAAATTGTTAAATTTGTAACATTCCACTTCAATGCTCAAAGATTCAAACCTATTGTAACTTCTTCTTCGTGTTTCACTAGGTCTTCTTGAATAATCTCATTGTGTATGATTCTCAAAGTTGTTATTGTTCCTATTGTTAGCTCTACAATTCACAACTTTATGTCAAAAGTTATTACATGCATAACATAAACCAAAAAATATAGTTTGATACCTAGGAGTTGAAGATATTCTAAAAGGAGGTGCTCTTATGAATCATTCTCTTTCTTGAGGTCTATCTGCCTGTTGTTGATTTTGAAATATGAATCTTCTTGGTGGACGAGTGTCCCTATAATCTTCCTTGTATATCTTCCTATCCCCTTTGATTGTTTTTGCATAACTTTTCGGATATGTTTCTTGCTCTGTTGTTTTGGAGCTTGATCCCTTTTCTCTCTGATTGTATCCTAGTCCGGACTTGTCAAGATGAGATTTTTGACTACTGATAATGTCATCAAGAAATTTTGAGCTATTATGCATATTTTTATTTTGAATATCATTTCTTAGTGCGACAATCTCTGCTTCCAAGTTTACAATGATCCTGTCATTTTCTTCTATATTTTCTTTAAGTGCTTAATCAATTCTTTTATATTCTTCTATTTGAACCTTCAATTTTTTGATCATTTTGTTCTAGTTCTTGAGTATCCTTTTTCTTGTCTAGTTCTTCTTGTAGTTTCTTGTTTTTCTTCTTTTTTCTTCTGATAACTCCTATGGCACACATTAATTCTTCTCGATAGTCAACTTCTGCTTCTTCTATTTCTTCTTCGACTTCTTCATATTCTTCTTTAGAGTCTTCTTTGTCAGAGTTTTTTACCACCATGAATATAACTATTCCCGTCTCACTATCACTGACTTCATCTTCATCTGATGATGAGATGTATTCTTTGGTGCATAAGATTTTCTTGAAAACTTTCTTTGTAGTTATTTTTTCCTTTATATGTGTGTTTTCCTTTTGAGTAACCTTCATTATTTCTCTTTTTATTATGAGGACATTTGTTAGCAAAATGACCAATACCATCACAATTAAAACAAATTAAAGGAAGCTTACCTCTATACCTACCGTCGGTTGCCTTGTTCAGTCTTTTGATGAAGTTCACCACTTCTTCATGATCTTCCGAGACGTCACTGCTACTGCTATATTTGTCTTGTTCCTTTTTATTTTTCTTTGATATTTTGGATGCTTTGAAGGTTGCTTCTTTTACATCTGGATTTTCCTGTTCATTTCTCATTTCACGTGCTGTGAATATTCCATGTAGTTCATCTATTCTTATTGAGTTTAGATCCTATCTTTCTTCTAGTGTTTATATCTTAGGGTTAAATCTCAAAGGAAGAGATGTTAGTACATTTTGAACAATTACAGATTCTTCGATTTCTTTTCCCAATCCTATGTTTTCATTCACTATTTCATTGACTCGTAAGAAGTAGGCTCCAATATTCTCATCTTCCTTCATTTTTAGTTGTTCGAACTGACCTCTGTAAGTTTGAAGCTTTGCTTCTTTGACTTTTGTATCTCCTTCATAAATATTTTGAAGCTTGTCCCAAATCTCTTTAGTGGATTTACAATGTGCAACTTTGGTGAATACCATATCAATAAGACCATTCAAAAGTGAATTTTTTCTTTGGAATTATTCTCACTGAGTTTCACTTCTTTGTCATTTGTTGGTGGAATTGTTGGTGTTGTGTATCCATCTACAATTGATTTCCAAACTTGAAATCCCTATGCCTGTATATATGTCTTCATCCTTATGCTCCAAAAATCATACTTATGTCCATCAAACTGTGGTATTCCATTTTTATACAAGTTGGTACTCTCCATGATCTACCTTTCAGTGGTTAAACTGATTTCTGAAGGAACCTACTTTGATACCAATTGTTGGATTACTGAGAGGGGGGGGGGGCGGTGAATCAGTAATAGTGAAATTATAATCCTTTTTCTTCAAATAATCCAAGTGTTATATTAATGTAGAATTATTATCCAATAATGAGCAATAAGAAATGAACAATCACACACATACACAGTACACCAATGTTTTACGTGGAAACCCAAATTGGGAGAAAACCACAAAATGTTTTTTCTTATATGTATTGAAGAATTACATTCATTGGAAGCACCAACTTTTTTTGTTTTCCAACTGCAACTGGAAGGAGGCTCCAACCCCCTAGTTTCTTAGGCTACAACTTGAGGGAAGCTCCAACTCCCCAATTCTCTAGCTACAACTAGAAGGTGGCTACAACCACCTGTCCTTTCCCCATCCAACCGCCCTAAAGTAGAAGTAGAATGATGGAACCACTCTCACACTATCACTGTGAGATATACCACTCTAAACCTGTACCAATAAACCTGAACCATGCATCAACCATGCATCAACCTGTACCTCAACCTGTAATCAATCTATACCATAAACAAGTGCATCAACCATGCACCAACCTGTACCAAACAATCTGTAATCAACCTGTACCATAAAAAAGTGAAACCAACCATGTACCAAGTATGTTCCAATCATGTGTCAACTACTGATCAAATATGACTTGTCAATATGTACCAACATCACCAACTATACACCTCATGTATGTGGTAATTCATCAACTACTTGTCTCAACCATGTACCCAACTTGTACCTCAACCAAAATCCCTCATCAATTTCATCATACAAATATGATTTATAACTTTGTAATAGATCTGGTGTATATGATCACATACCTGCAAACTTTCCTTAACTTTAAACAACAAGAGACTAGCATTTACATCAAACTTTTCTTTAGTCTCACATGACTAGTTTTGGATTAGTTAACAACCCTAACTTGAAATAATTATAACTTGTACCTGTAATGAATAAAGATCCAAAAATTATACACAATGTTATTCAATGTATTTTATACAATTACTCCAGGTGTCACTACTTGGAACCTCTCAGACAAGTAGTTATAGAAAAAATGACATACCTTGCTGAAATCTGGCTTATTCTAGAGAGCGACCTTGTAGAGCATGCTCCGCATGGAATATTTTTTGAATAGATATAAAATTGTTACAAAGAATACTAAATACTGTAATATAACCAACACATTTGGTCTTACTAAATTTTGATCCTTTATGAAGAAGTTATGACGTTTTTACCCGAAACACCTATTTTTGACTAGTTTAAGGACTAGCTACAAACCCTATTTTCCATGGAGTGTAACTCCAAAAATAAAACGAACCACAAGATAATTTTTTTACCATAGATACTTGGATATGTTTCCTCAATTTCGTAGAAATTTCACGGTCTAAAGAATTATAGAAACACAGTTATTGTGAAAATGGTGATATGCCCTATAAATAACATACCTTATAAAGCATCATCAAAATAATTTATCCTTCCTTGAATTCCGATCTTCTTTTCTTCACCTTCCCTCAGAAATTTGACTTAGATATCCTTTGGTTACCTCATAAACCCATAGGTATTCAATATTCTCAAGTGTATCTAAAATGAGAGAGCCTTGCCTCTTATTTATACTCTCCAAGTAGCTTCCTTAAAAACATCTTCTAGGTCACTTTGCCCACTTCCCTTATTTTAGGGTTAACCCAATTCTAATTTCTCCTTTAAATTTATAATTCAAATAATTTATTTTGTATTCAATTTGAATTATAGTACACTCATCAATTCACTTTATTATTTACCTTCTAAAATATCTTAAACCACTTTGACTACTTTGACCTTTTGGGGCTTCTAGATGACATAAGAGGGTCCTCCAACTTCGTAAGGCCATAAGTCTCAAACCATGAGGAGTTATGTGACGTTCCACAAATCACCAAAAATGGAATGACATTTACCATCCATATAAAATTGTATTACCTAAAAATATATCAAAACTCATACCGTTATCCATCAAACAAACTTGGGTCCATTACCCAAACTTGGGTTCTCCAACTTCTCCTGGCCATAACTCTCTAACCGTGAGGAGTCATGTGATGTTACACATACCACCGGAAATGGAATGACAAGAAATATCCATCTAGGATAGTTTCAATGAAAAATTCACTGAAATTCATCTCATTATTCCACAAATAAGCATGGGTTCTCTAACCATACTTCTAGGATAACTCAATCCACAAATCATTCTCCCGTGAGGGATTTCACCATAAGGGGACCACTTTGGAGTTCATCCATTTCTACTTATTATCAACCATGAAAAGACAATAATGAGTCATCTTTACATCAAACAATATTGGGTCCATTACCCAACCTTTTTGCTACGGGGATTTCTTCAAGGCTTGACATCAATGACAACCATCCTTAATCAATAGGAAAAGGGAAACAATGATGCCTTACTCATATTTTTTTTGTGTTAATTGGTATGGATTGTTGTAAAAGGGATGGGACGTATAATATTTATTTTCCCAATCCACAAAACACATATGTAAATTATATTTAACATTGTTAGAACCATTCATTTCCTTAATGATCTTATGCATATAATTACCACCATTTGTATTCTTCAAGCCCAATATTTATCTAAAACAAAAGTTAAAAAAAATTAAGTTACATTTAAGAGATGACTTATAATCCAATTTAGGTAATGAAGATACTTCTCTACCCATACCCAGCTATTCTATCAGCTTTCCATTCATTCATTGCACATGTTGAGTCCAATGTAACTCCATTGGATAAAAACAATTATCTTCAATGCATGTTTTTAGATGGGGGATTGAATCCACATCCTGTAAAATGCCAGGCATAATATCTAGTCGGTAAAACCGAACCATTGGATTCAAGTCGAGATGGAGGTATATTATCACCATAGCTTCCTGCAAATAAAAATATAAATTCAAATATATTTTGTATAATTCAAGGCATAATATCCAGTCGACAAAACCGAACCATTAGATTTAGTCTCTAGAGGAGGTATATGATTACCCTAGATGCCTGCAAATAAAAAAACTAATTGTATATATATATATATATATACAGAATCCATAATGTTAAACAACAAAATTATAAATTTCAAAACCTTATTGTACTTAATATTAATTGTTAGAGGTTGAAGCAACAAAAAAATCTGATCCTAAGAGTTTATCATATATCTAGTCAGTGTTAGAATAACCCTTTCCAAACGAAATTTGAAACGCCCCCAAAATTTGCATCCATCATGAATCCAACTTAACCACTGTTGCGTTAATTGAAACAAAGGACAAACATGACATCCATTAGTGGGCACACTTGTTGGGCACGGGCCTGGTTTGGGAATAAAGTTTATTTTAGGCGCAAACCTATTTTTGGGAGAAATATCTGTTTTGGGAACATGCCCATGTTTTTAGAGAAAAACATATTTTTGGAGTGTGTGAAACGGGTGGAAGGAAAGAAACATGCAGAAAAAGAATGAAAAACAACATGACACGCATGCAGACAAACCTAACTATGTTAGGGTTAGGATTTTTGACAAAGATTGTAATGGCTATAAGGCTATAAAGTAGTATAAATAAGGGCCTAGGAGGTCTAGGTTGGGTTGTTTAGTAGGTTCAAGAGTTTAGTGGATAATTGTAAGAAAGTTTGTTATGATTCTTGTAGTAGAGTTGAATACGTTAGTTCTTGAGGGTTAGGTCACAGGATGATGATCCTGGTCTGATCTAATCAACTTCATAGAGGGTACTTACCCTCATTTGGATTGTAATACTGAAGATGTATTTCACGTAGTGCAAGATTTTGCAGCATAATAAATAAAAGAGAAGAGAAGCTAGATCTTTATGGATGTAGCCTTAGGAGGGGGTGAACCACGGTAAGCCTTGTGTGTTATGTTATTGTTAATAAATGATTTACTTTTCTCTTAATCATTAGCTCAAGAATGAATGGTTAAAATAGTTATATCAGCATGCATGCATACATTTAAATATGAATTAATTGTAGAAGTATATGAATTATTAGGATAATGCATAAGGAAAATAAGCCAACCATAATCCCCACTCATTTCTAGACTACAAACAACTGAGTTTGCAGTTCCCCAGAAAATCTATCTCGAGTGAGACTATGTTGTGCACCCTATGTGCAGTGTTTCCTTCTGGTTTACCAGGAGGTCCGATAGTTTTGGGGGTTTTGTTAGAAACTTGTTTGAGATTAGAGTTGGGTCAGTTAAAGAAGTAACCAAAAAATGGTTCCTTTGTCGACTGGAACTGCATAGATTGAGTGGAAGAAATATGTGGAAGAAAAATGTGGAGAATGAAAGTATAGAAGGGAATGTTCAGGCCATGGAATCCAACAAAGGTGGAGATTGAAAGATGGTTGAGAACAAATGAACTTGAGTTTGCACAGAAATACAACAGAAACCATAAGTTAACACCACAAAAATATCTCGACAAATATCTGTTTAGCGACTTGTATGAGGTATTTTTATGTGAGTTATGGCAATTGTTGCAGGAGTAGTTATTGAGGTTAAAGGACAACCACCCTACAAATCAAATCAGACATTTGGAGTGGAATCCTGTGGAGATCGCATAGTTACAACAAGTTGATAACAAATTCACACACGTATTAGATTTCTGGTTAGACAGTATTGTTGCAAGGTTTATCACCAAATTTGTAGTAGATATCGCGAAGTACTACACTGTAGCAGAGCAAGATTTTATAAAGGAACCCAGAGGTTGGTACATCAGATTGTTGTATACTTCAATCAATATTTTATTGTATGACAATGGTGTGATTACCATGGAATCAAACAACTAAACTTCCTTGTGTGCATGGGGGAAGAGGGGGAAGCACTGATAGGAGGTTGAGATATGGACAAGGAGATGGATAAGGGAAATAAGAAGACCATGGAGCCAATCATGATGGAAAAGGATTAGATAAAGTAGATAATGAAAAAATATGGAAAGAAGCACAGTGGAATACCTTACCAATATAAGATTAATAACAAGAAGAGATCCATATTTGACAAGGAAGGATTGACGAGTGATGAAGAAGAGCTAGAGGATCTCCGAGATGTGGAGAAGATTGAGGAAATGCTGGGCACAACATATGAAAGGAAAAAAACAAGTCTAGGGACAGGGACATAAGGTATAACTCTAATCCAGATCATCGTAAGTGTGGAATCTACGACCCCATGTGTGACTAATACACCCGAAAGAACACCTACATTTAAACAATCAGATTTCAATGGAAGAAGAATAATAGGATAGGGATCCAATAAAGGAAAATCAACTGGGGGAGAAATTTTAGGAAGTAACAGTCAATTATCCACACCGTGCGGATGCAATAGTTCAACATAGTTAAAAATGGAAAAACATGATCCCATGATTAGATTAACTCAATTTCGAGGAGAGGCATCAGAGGACCTTGAAAAGAATTTATTCATCTATGAGAAGATATGGGAAGAAAATAATATCACAAACAAGGACACAAAGTTGAAAGCTTGCGCAGTTAGCTATCACAATAAGAGATCGCACGTTGGACTAGTACATGACCCTAGATGTGAACAGTCCACAAGGAGCACCAAAGACTATCGCAGACATGAAAAAACTATTGGTAAACGAGTTTTAGAATCCAAGATCAGAAGACCAGTACATGAATGAAATGATTGAAATCAAGAAGAAGCCAAGTGATTCTGTTTGGGATACTGATTAGAGGTTCAACATTTGAAATGCAAGTTGAAATATGAAATTATTGACATGCAACATAGGAACTTATTTGTGAACTCACTTTTGCCACACTTGAAGTATCCCTTGAGAAAACATAAGTTCCAAATTCAGGAAGAGGATCTGTAGAAATCCTTACAACTGGAAGAAAACCAATATCAATAGACAGATCCAGTAATAGAGGATTTGAAGAATCTAACATTTCAACTTAACCAGAATAAGGGAAAAGAGAAAAGATAAGTTTTTTGGTGTATGTTATGCAGGAAAGAAGGACATCACAAGAAAGAATGTCCAACTTTTATGAAGTACATGGAAACATGGGTGCCAAACCCATTTCCAATAGGAGGACCATGGTATGATATTTGTAAGATGCAACAGACCATGACATAGAAGGTTTCCTAATAGTCTTGGGAAAGGTCCAAGAAAAAACGAACTAGAACAACCAGAATGTCCAGTGGATTTCTACAGATGCCATAGATGATGGGAAAAACATCAATATAGTCACTCAATGAGGATCTAAGACAAATTTTGATGCAAAAAAACAAGATCCAACTCAACACCAGTGGGTAAAGAATAATACTGAGCCAAAAAAGAAGTTTGACGCGTGGAAAGAAAAGGAAACATTTAAGGAGGCTTTACATGTGTTTATCAAGAAAAATGTGGTGTCTACAATAGTCGCACAGTAAATGTAGGACCCACCAATGTACAAGATGTCATCTTCAATGGACCATACTAGTAAAGGACAACCTTTAGATAAAGTAAGTACCATAAAGACTTTTCTGCAATCTTGTGTTAAGTTATTGAATGATCAATCATATGTTAAGGTCTTACAAAATTTGGTATAAAGATGCAACACAGAGGTAGAAGGGAAGTGAGAGTAGAAAATAGTCAATCATATCCATACAAGAAGAAGGACAAGCAGACAATTTAGACTAAATGCCAACATTTGGGATTTCAACATGGGGGATATTATGCTGGATTTAGGCTTTGAAGTAAATGTCTTGCCTAAGAATAAATGGAAGTGTATGGGAGAAACCACATTAGGATATTAACCTGTCCAATTGAAACTAGCAAATCAACACAAAGTGTTACCAATTGGAAGGATTAAAGGTGTGACAATAGATTTGGATGGAGTGCACACTATGGAAGATTTTGAAGTAATAGAGATAGTAGATGGCACAACACCTTACCCAACATTACTTGGATTGGATTGGGAATTTGATAACCATGATATAATAAACCCGAAGATAAGGAAAATGACTTTTGAATCAGGAAAATATAGAGTCATTGCACCATTGGATCCTTTAGAAGGAGAAAGGTTTGTAGAGGCGACTTGTTTGGATCTGGTAGAAATAAACTAGTTGTATATAACCACTACGCGATAAGAAGACTATGTCAACCCAACTGTAGATGGGATACTCAGCTATAGAAGAATTACATTATGTGCTTCAAACTCGGATACAAGGTTAGAGAATTGGCAACAGAGACTACATGAAGTCTCCACAAGGAGGTGCGCAAGAATAGACTGTGAAATAATGTGGGTTGGTATAGAGATAAGAGAACCTCCCAGTTTTCACAGGCTAAATGACTTAGAGGAATTCTTGACAAAATATGAAGAGGATGTGTTGGAAAATAAGAGTCTCTTAGCCCTAGATATTGCACGCAAGGAAATACCTGCAATATGGTGGGGTGCACACAAAGAAACAATATAGGATTGGTATCAGTGTAAACGACTACTGCTCATTAGATTTGGTTCAGAACAAGGGAGTAATACAATACAGAAGTATGATGGGAAAGGAACACTAGTTAAACACTGGGAAAAGTGCAGAACACAATGGAGGATGACACCACCAGAGGAATGGCCTCATCACTTTATTCATACATTAGAAGGGATCCCAGAGAATTGGTACATATACTAGGAGATGCGCAGAGGCACTACATAATGGATAGGATTACAACATAATTTTGTAGTAACCTTCTCATTCGAGAATGAGAACCCCAACATTGATTCAACGATGAAGCTGATAAGTGGAGTGATATTTTTTGATGAACCTAAGGTCAAAATCATAATATAATATCAACAATAGAATAGCAACATAATCAAAGAACTACTCTCATGTTATCATGTCGAAGAGGAAGCACCATATGAACATGATCCACGCAACATTAAAATCAAAGAGATTAAAGGAGAGAGAGACGTGGAAGGTCCATATCTAGAGTCAGACACATTTTCATTCACAGATGGATTCTCAGATACCATTATATCAAAATAGCTCAAAATGACATGTATAAGACTACTTTTTCTATAGAATGGAGATCCTACCAATATACAGTCATGCCCTTTGGATTGAGGAATGAGGCAATAATCTTTTCAAGGGTAGTCATAGTTTATTTTAAGGAATTCATACATCAGTTTCTAGAAGTATACCTAGATGACTGGACTATGTACAGTCTTTTAAAATACCATGTATAAGTTTTAATACTAATGTTGGAAATATGCAAGCAATGTCAGATATCATTAAACATCAAGAAATGCATTTTTCGTACACCTTTTTGGATTTTGTTGGGACATATAGTGTGAAAAAAAGGCTTACTGGTTGACCTTGCTAAGATTGCATTCAATGTTAATCTACCACCACCAAAGTCAGTGCGCCAGTTAAGAGCCACACTAGGACATACATGCTACTGCATGAAGTTTATAAAGGGGTATGTTCAGATTACTACACCAATGGAAAAATTGTTAAAGAAGGACACCACATTTCAGTGGAATGAGGATTGTCAACATTAATTAGACACTCTTTTTGATGTCATTTCTCTCTTCCGAAATATTCACTCCCCTTTTCTATTCTCCTGAATTATTTTCTCCATTTATTTTCCCTCTTCTGCACTTACCCATTTTCCCCTTTTCTTTTCCCCCTCTTACTATCCCTTTCTAGTTCTAACACTTAGTCGCATTTTTAGACCACGGGTTCCCAAGTCAGAGGAATTAAAACTTATCACCTCTGTCTAGAAATTCACATTGTGAGTCCGTCTGACCGTCATGTTCTCCCATACTTAGCCAATTCTATGATTGCGGGTTCCTTGGTTGACGAGATCGAACTTTCATGTTCCTGTGTTGTGTGATAGACACATTGTACCAAAGAGTTTCACCATATACATTTTGATCCTTGGACTCCAAGAACTTATGAAGTTTCATTCCTCCTACATGAGACCATATGAACACTGCACCATCCCATACTTAGCCAATTTCACACCTCTTACCATCGCAGGCTCTCAGGTTCACGGATTCCTGGGTTCACAAAAATCATAAATCACATATTGCCCTCATCCGTCCCCGCCACCCTCACGACCTTGCCAATGCATATTTAATATGATTTTAATGTTAATAACTTACCATACAAGTTCAAAAGGATGGTCATTAATAAGTGAAAGGATCGAGGAGATCTCCTATTAAAACACATTAAAACAAGATTTACGGAGGATTATATCATCTCCCTCCAGCGCTCATTCCTAACATAATTTGGGGAAAGGGAGTGTTCTTGTTGACTTATGGAAGAAACTCAAAATAGTTCTATGTAGATACACTTAATATTTTCTGGCATGAGGATCAAATTTTTCAGTGGTCCAGGGCATATTCCTATTATTCATCCCCTTCTTCCCAGAAGGAAATAATCTAGATGTATGAAATTACGTGTGCGGGTTTTGTCCTGGAATTTTTTTATTGTAAGGAGTTGGTCACCTAGTGTGCTGAGATATATATTCCAAGCCAACCGAACATTTAGTTGCAAGACCATTCCCCTATCTCTCTGTCACCTCAGGTCTTTCGTAAGATGTTGAGGCTTCTCGAGCCAATGCTCACCTTCAAAGGTGAATATTGCAGGGAGTTCTTAAAAAGAATGACAATGGACTGGACCTCTTACTTGAATTCCTAGAGAACCCAGTGGTCGTCCTTGAGGACATAACAAGATTTCAGGTTGGCTCATTTAAAAATCCATTTTACGAAATTGCATGGATTTTTACGAGGATAACAGGACAGGAAACCATGACCAACATCTCCTGGATGATTCTTTACATTCCATATTTTATGGTCAAAGAAAATGCCATATTTTATTGGGGTAAGTTGATTTCCATTGGAATATCTTCCCAATTGGAGAAATACAAGAAGGATAAGAAATTATTTATGTCATCTTATTTGGTTTTTGCGATAACGCATTGTTGTCAGTTCCCGAGATTATCATTATGAAAGAAGGTAAACTGTGAATTCAACCCAGTAACCTTATGGTATCAAACATTGTGGAGGCACAAGGCCTCCCAACATTTTTATCAAGTTTTTAATGATTTTGCTCAGTTTTTAAATATTTTTTGTTTTTAAAGAACGTGGCACATATTTCTTACTAGGCGAGTAAGTTCCTGGATAGGAAGGGGACACTAGAACAATGGAAAATTATAACGTTATAAGGATTTTTGGATCCAAGGAAAATCCTTCCTTCCTTCCGTGCCACATATCTGGCAAATTTGTTTGTTGTTGAAATAGAAAGGCAGTACAATTATAGGTTGCATTTTTTCCATGAAAAGAGAAAAAATAAATTCATACCTCTTCCTTGGAAAGTCGGGGATTTCATATTCAGAAATATGAACAATATTGATGAATTTGCGGGCCACTTCCAAAAACTTAATTTAAAATATGCTAAAAAAATAAAAGGGTTCAACCCTAGTGGTATTTTTGTAGAAAATCTATTGGTTGTTGGTTTCAACAATTATTTCATTAATACTATTCTGAATGAAGACAAAGACAATGCCTTAGGCACTCCCTCTCATGACATCGATGAACTGGAGATAATTCTCAACACCAATGAGTTGTACAAGCAGAGAGGAAAAGGTCCTGGTGAGAAAAATGCCCAATCCCCAACTGTCACGCCAAAGAGTACAACATCTTAGATCAATGCTCCAATAACCTAGCAAATTAAGAAAGTAACCCATACTTCTTCAGGTGGAGGAGGAGATAACAACCCTCCTTCTGTAAAAAGTAAAAGCTCTCATAAAATTCCCTTGAGGAAGAAAATAAAAAACATTGTACAAGAAGAGGAGGGACCTCGAGGATATAGTGATATCCACGACCTCTCCCTTGAGGATATGGAACTCGAAATTGACATTGAGAAAGTGTTCCCCAATTTCGAATAGCTAGAGAAAAATTCTCACCAGGACCCTCATATGGATATAATTGAGACCGAGACCTTTGAAGAAGAAGAGTCTTTATCATAAAGTTACCAATATGACATAATTGATAAGAAGAGATGAGGATCTCCCTTCTTCGAACCAGATAAAACAACTAAATGCATGCTGGAAGGAAAAGGTTAAAAACCTTAATATTATTGTTCAAGCATGCAGCCATGACATAACCAGAATAGAGGAAATATTTAAGAAGCTAACTGAGATAGATCTATATGGAAGCACCAATGAGTTCCAAGACCCAAAATTTATACTCAAATCATTGTTCTTAACCAAGCAAGCATTTGATGAACAAGTTGATACCTTTAAATGGTTATCATTTGAAAAATTCTATGGCATTCTTGAATATGGTGAAGATGACGTGGAAAACTAGCTAGTTGATTATTCGATTAAAAATCAATATATTGAAGAATATTTGCAAAACATTTATATTGATCTAAGGGACTTGGAAGGTGAACTCTTTAGTATAAAAATACGGCATGAACTCAACGTGGCGCCAATGAGAAGCTACATCGAGGAGTGATTCAAAAAGGCTGTCGACAAGCTTACCAATGAAGGGAAAAGGATGATTGATATAATTCCTGTAACGACCGAGGAGAGCCATAAAAGGACATCAGTGAGCAAGTGAAAAACCATGAGATACCATCATAGTAATTTCATACTGATCAAATCTTTTTGTCTTTATCAAGCTCTTCCTCGAGTTACTCCACCTCTTTAAATAGAAAGATTTAACCAAAGACTGATATTTTCCTTTTTCTTCTTTCCAAGTCTTGTTACGTTCTGCCACTTTCTTCTTTCTATGATCTTCATTCTTATACATATTTTTTTTATAGTCTGTGGGAGCCCCAATCCCGGTCATTATGATAAACACATTTTAATTTCATAGAATATGTATTGAACTATATATTTTTTAGAAATTCCAAGAGAGCTATTTTGGGAACAATCTCAATTGTACTTTGTAACCCAGTTTTTTTCTGAATATAAAGTATTTGAGGTTGATCTATCATTATCTCCATTTGAGTTGCCCATTTACTAGTCTGTCAAAGCTCTCTTATGCATGTAAATTATTTTCTTTTAATTAGGTTTCTGTGGCGAGAAATATGTTCAGAGATTGTCGGAAGAACCACAGTATTTAAGACATCTGGTTGTCGACCTTTCGGATCCATAATATAGGCTCATCACTATTTAATATAGGCTCTTCTCTCACTATCTTTCTCAGACTTTTTTGGTCCTGATGATGGATCCTGTTATGGATCCGAAACGTCGACAACCAGATGTCTTAAATACTGTGGTTCTTTCGACAATCTCTGAACATATTTTCTTTTAGTTTTTATGTGATCATAAATCTTCATCCCTACTATGATGGATGTGAGGAAGTTCTGTTTATTTTCTTTAAATGTATGAATGTTTGTGTTTCTTGGTCCATTATCAAGAACTCCCTTTTTAAAAGAAAAATAAAAATATTTTCCATTTTCAGTTATATCTATTTTACTTTCCTTTGGCAAACTTCTTTTAAATTCCCACATTTATAAATTTCAAATAGAGGAGTACCACCTCTATAAAAACCTAGGATGATTTTCATCCTTGTGAGGTTGTCGTTTCGATCCTAATGGATTCAAGCGTCAACATTTTTGATGACCATACTGGGGACATGAACTGAAAATTTGGATCCTGGCCCAACATTTTAAAAAATAATATATGACTTTACCCTAGGGTAACCAACTCCATTTAGAAAGTGTACTGAATAATCAACGAAGCATTTTGCACCAATTGTTTAATCTAGTAATATCAACAACCCAGACTCCAGAAGAGTTAGAAGAGTCCTGGTAGATCTTAGTCCAAGAAGAAGAAAGATAAATTCTTCGAAGAAAAAGAGAGGAACGACAAGATCAGAGAAATCAAAGAGTGGCTAGAGCATCACAAGAAATGTAAGTTTTAAACCTGTGAAGTAAAGCAATGCATATAGATTCTTAAGCAATACAAAAATTAATCAATGGCTTATACACAGAGTACACAGAGATTTTATACCAGAAACCCTCAACCGGGAAAACCTTTCTCATTTTCATTATATCAAATTTCACCATTTTCCATATAGTATATACAATGTTTTTAGGTATTCCGTAGATACCAAAACCCTAATCCCTTAATTCAGGATTAATTTACAAATCCGCTAAAAATAGCAAAAACCGCCCAAAAAACAATTATGGGGCGCTGCCCCGAACCCCGTCNATGACCCCCCTAGGAAAGCACCTGGTGCACACAACAGAGCTCTAGGTGAAGGGATCGTCAGATGCAGTTGTCGTATCTGACGCACCCACACACACACACATGCAAAGAATATAACACATACCCAACATTCTCCCACTTATTGTTTTCTTTGCATCCAGGGGTCTAGGGGATTATATAGTCAACAATCCAGGGCAGCAATGCCCATTGTTACTCTACACCAAGAGAAATTTTCTGTGCTCACAGACTTTGTCAATGAATCTGTAGCATTCTTCAAAGTGCCAACCTTTTCCAACAACACCTTCTTTTCCTCAACCATGTCTCTCACAAAGTGATGCTAAACATCAATATGCTTTGTCTTCAAATGATAAGTTGGGTTCTTTGCCAGGAATATTACACTCTGACTATCACAGTCTAATCTCACTGCTTGTTGTACCAACCCAATACCTGAACACAATCTTTGTAACCATACTGCTTCCTTGCTTGCATGAGTGGCTGCCATGTATTCAGCTTCTGTAGTTGAGAGTGCCACTACAGCC
>ML810633.1:282260-297943 GCA_009831015.1 Picea engelmannii | reverse complement strand
ATGTCTTGGGTACGCCCTCTTACAAATAAAGCATTTGTGTTGTGACCATCCATGATTTTTCGCCTCATCTCTTCAGATAACAAGGATGCAACTACATCCTCATACTTCAATGTAGATTGAGTGGTACTACCTATTGCTACAACTAGATTATCCCAAGAGACTGGAAAAGAACATAACAAATTAATACACTTATATTCTTCTACAATCGTAATATTAACAGATCCAAGTTGACTTACCAGAGTATTAAAGGCATTTAGATGTTCTGTCACAGAATCTCCATCTTCCATCCTAAGATGATACAACTTCTTTTGAAGAAACAAATTGTTTACTAGGGACTTTGATTGATACAAATTCCCTAACTTATCCCATAGTTCATTGGTTGTAGATTCTCCCGAGACATTCAATAACACCGAATCTGCCAGGCATAGTCGAATATTACTCCTTGCTCTTTTGTCCAACTTGTCCCAATCTTCCTTCGACATACCAGTAACTGGTGTACTACTACTTTGTGTACTGGTAGGTTGTGTACCAGTAGCTTGTGTGCTTGTAGATGGTGTACCAGTAGGCTGTGTACCAGGATCCACAACGATCCATTGTTCTTTGTATACAAGAAGGTCCTCCATATTGAGCTTCCATAGCTCAAAGTTTTTGCTGTTGAACTTCTCTATCTCGATTCTAGATGAGCTCACCATTCCTCTTTCTTTACTCAAATCTCCACTGCAAAAGCTCCCACTAAACCCACGTTTATCACAGACCCAAGATAAACTTGATCTATCAAGACCGACCAAACCCTTAGCAACAAAGGCGTCCCTCTGAAGCCAAAAATGAGCTCTGATACCACATGTAAGTTTTAAACTTGCGAAGTAAAGCAATGCATATAGATTCTTAAGAAATACAAAAATTAATCAATGGCTCATACACAAAGTACACAAAGATTTTATATCGGAAACCCTCAATTGGGAAAACCTTTCTTATTTTCATTATATCGAATTTCACCATTCGCCATAGAATATATACAATGTTTTTAGGTATTCAGTAGATACCAAAACCCTAATCCCTTAATCCAGGATTAATTTACAAATCCGCTAAAAATAGCAAAAACTACCCAAAAACAATTTCGAGGCGCTGCCCCAGGCTACCGCCTGTTGCCAAACATTGTGCATAACCAGAGGGGGGCATACCTGCCCCCACTTGGGACCCCCCTAGGAAAGCGCCCAATGCACATGGAAGAGCTCTAGGTGAAGGGATCATCAAACGCAGTTGTCATATCTGATGCACCCACACACATGCAAATAATATAACACATACCCAACAAGAACAAGGTCAAGATTGAAGTTGGACAAATTCAAGGGACCCATTACTTGAAGTGAAATTAAGGAACTCTCTATCCTTAGAAGTGAAAGGTATGATCCTGAAACCTCCTCAAAAGTGGCAGCAAGAGACGAACCACCCTGTATCAATCATCATGAGGAGAGAAAAGGAGGTGAAATAGATGTTGCAAGAAACTAAGGAATCCCAGGGTTTGGAAATAGAAGGAGGGTAAGAGATTCCCCTCTCAATCTCATGGGTGAACAACATGAACTCCCAGTTCTCCCTAAGGGCACCTTAAAGGAATTTTTGGGGGATGGGACAATCGATGTAAAGAGGAGTTTTCATTTAATTCTTGACATTTGTGACTTCCACTGAGTTGAACATGATGACATCATGGTGAGGTTATTTTTGCAAAATTTATCATACAGATCTTGTAAATGGTATACAACATTTCCTAGTAGATCCATTCACTCATTTAACGACCTCGAATTTTTGTTCATAAATATGTTTCCCTCCCCCAATTTCCTACCACACCCTCCTCACAGATTTCACCCAGATTGGTTGAGGAAGAACAAAAGGATATGAGATTTAATCTCAGGTTCAATAAGACTTTGAGTAGAATCCCAGAATACAAAATACCAAATGACCTGGTCATTCTCGGTTGCTATAAGAATGCAATGCCCCCAAATATAAAATATTCCATCAAAATGTCCCAGATGGATACTCTGGAAGAAGCAATGACTAAGGCCACTGAGATGGAATAAATTATGATTGAAACATGCGTCGACCCTAACATTATATTGGGAATATTATAAAGGAATATGGGGGGATTGAATATTTATAATCAAGGAGCTTCTGAATCGAGAAAGAATGAAGAGTTTAAGCCTAGATAAGCTCATAATTGAATTGTGAGAGGAGGATTTTTTAATAGAACCATACCTAATGCAAAGGTTGATCCTGCGGTGGATGTTGAGTCTCCATTTTGACACCTCTGTTACCCTATATTATCCTTTATATGAGTCAATTTTACCTCTCACATGTGCATATGTTGACCATTTCCTCCATAAATCCACTTAATGACCTTGTCCATGAGCATAGAGAGGCAACCTATGTTAAAGCATGATTTGTTTGATTTTCTTGATTAAAATTGACTAAAACATTGATTATTTATGCTCTTAATTACTTTGACTATTTATCATCTTCATGGAAAGGAATCACCTCATTTGGTACTTCTGTTGGTCTGGTACTCCAACAACCAACTGATCTGGTACCAATACTCCTCCTAATCTGGTACTCTGCAGTGATCCGATACTACTTGTGCGTTCATCTGGTACCAGCTCCACACCTCTTTCTGTACCAGCTCTATCCGGTACCACATTTTCACCTCTTCTGGTACTATCTCTGTGCCTCTTCTAATACCATCTCCATCCGGTACTATATTTGTGCTTCATCCGGTACCAACTATCCACCTCTTCCGGTACTAGCTCTACACTTCATCTGGTACCAGCTTTGCACCTCTTCTGGTACAAGCTCTATGCATTTTCTGGTACCATCTCTGTGCTTCTTCCAGTACCATCTCTCTGCCTCTTCCAGAACCAACTTCATCTGGTACCAACTCTGCACTTCATACGATACTAGCTCTGGGCTTCATCCAGTACCAGCTCTTTACCTCTTTTGGTACTGGCTTCATCCAGTACCATCTCTATGCTTCATCCGGTACCATATTGCGCTTATTCCGGTACCATATCCATCTGGTACTACCACCGCGTTGATCCGATATTCATATTATGACTGTGTTCATCTGGTACTAAACCTTTGCCTACAGGATTCTAGTACCAACTGTGCTAGTTCGGTACTGGACACAATTCATAATTTTGGAATGCTTCTGGAATAAAATCGGGTACATGGCTTTTGTCCAGAATGATGTTTTCATGCGAACTTGTGAGTCATTATTTACCTTGATCGCACGTGTGGACCTCCATCTTAGGGGGAATGATTCTACCAAAATTAGTAAAAAAACTCAAACTTACAACTTGCACCTTGCTTTCTGTACATATGGTATCAAATCTAGAAATTTGAAGATATGGGTTTTGTCTAGAATATGGAAAATTGAGTAATACATGAGACGTTTTTCAAAATTAGAATTGGTTTTGAAGATATGGGTGGAGCCCAACTTGAATCTGCCTAAATTGATGAAAAACATAGATTTATCCTAAAATTGTGAAAATTGTTTTCTTATTTTGGGGACTCGGTTTCATCCATTCCTCCATGGATTTTATGTATAAATAAGACCTCACAGGTCTGAGGAAGGGGAGGAATTATTCTGCTATAACATTGGTTCTTGAAGAAAGAGGAATTGTTATGTTGTAGGGTTCATTCTTGAAGATTGTGGATTGTACCTCTGTTTTTCTCAAGAAATGATATAAATTACAGTTCATGGAATTGATGGGTGTTATCATACCTTTCATTCTGTAAGTTTCTTTTAAATATACCTTGTTGGTATGACAAGGGCTCACTAACCCAACCAAGGTAAGCTTCTTTGTATTTAATGTATATATAATTCTAGTTTGTGTATGGACAAAATCATTTTGTGTTTTGATCATAACATCTAACTTTATTTCTGTTTTATTTCAATAAACATCTGAAAAAATGCAATAAAGATGTGTGTTAATTGTGAGTGAGTGAGTGAGAATTTCTGGAGTGCAATATAGATTTCAGGAGTGCAATATGGATTTATGAGTGAAACATAGATTCTTGAGTGAATAATTTCTATCCTTGTATGTGTGTGTAGACAATCATTTAGTATATTTAATGTTGTAGTGTTGTTTCTATCTTGCAAATCTAGGGATAATCAAGACCTCCATCTCTCACCCTACATGTGCCTAAAATGGAGTGTCTTTCTTCACATGTGATTTCCTCTAGCATTGATTGATGTTTTCCTTTTTTCATATGCAGAGTGTTAGTTGTTATTAGTCTAGATGTTGCATGAACATAGTAAGAGTTCATATTTCTACTTCATGGGCCTATAATGAATAGATTTGTCACCTAAGAAAGAGCCTCTTCAATTGAGTTTTTTCTTGAGAGTTTTACTATGAACTTTATCTTTTGGTTTGAGGTTGTGTGAAGCATTTAGATATTCCAAAACAAAGTATTTTGTTCTTGATTGTTTCTATATTGAGCTATACTCATCAGACATAGGAACCTATCTATTATCGACACATATAATTCATCAAATCTACTGATTATGAATCTCGGTCGATAATTTATGTTTGGTAATATATTATGCATATAATTGCACCAACATTTTGGCTTCATTGTCAGGGAGTTGTAAACGGTAATAGGTAGTATTTGAATCAGATTGTTTTAATGGTTTTGGAATGGTTTTATGGATGACCTACAAGTGGAGAGAAGATGGTAAAATGTGAGGGAAGAGCCCACACATCCACTTTGGTGGGATTTCTCCAAAGTTAGGTTGTCCTCTCTTCTTTTAATGAAAGTGTGTTTTCCTCCTTTTATGCAAATTTAGTTTTATTTATGATGAGCTAACTTGTGTGAAGCGATAACCTGGTGACAACAAGGTCCCAGTAATGCAAGGATTTCAATTTTGGTGTGTTTTATTTGTGCAAGTAGTTTTAAAATTTAGATCTTTGATGACAAATAATTTTTGGGGTGCTGTAAGAACCCTCAAGTACTAATTTGTGTTGCGAGACAGGGATCATCAACTAGCTAGAGTAATTCAAGGATGATCAAGATCTTGAACAATGTTCCTCCAAGAAATTTCTCACATTCTAGTAGTAGCTGGGATATTTGCCTCTCAGGAAGAGCATATCTTCATAGCAGTCAAGAATCTAGTTGTCTCTCCATAGGAAGATTTAGAAGTCCCATTTGATTCCTCTTGTCAATTTGTTGAGGAATATAAAGAATCATGGATAGAATTAAATGGTAAGAAACCAGTGGAACTTGAGATTGAGGAGTCCTTATCATGCCTCTCAACAGATCTTGTATGTACTACAAAGGCCAATCATCTTGAAGAGGATAATATCCATATCATGGTAGAGGAAGACATACAGTGTGACCTAAACAAAGGAGAGAAACAAGAATATAGTGATCCTATTGAAATATGGTTTCAAATAGTTATTAGTTCACATCACTCTTTTATTTTTCATTATTTCTTGATCTCATCATCAAAGTAGTTGGTCCTTCATACTCCGGTATGCATTAAAATTTATCTTTTAAACCCGAGTATGGATATATTTCTTACCCTGTTATGCACATGGCTTCACTGGAAGTATTCTTATACTTGAAGGAAATTTTATTTAGTTCAATTAGAGTAGGATAGTAAATATATAAATAAATGTTGCACATAAGTACAATGCAACATATTTTTCATACTTTTCATAAATGGGAATGTCAAAAGCTAAGTTTAAGATCTTTTGTTCCTATAGTAGATTTCATTCTAAAACGTTATGATAATTATGTTTGGAATCTTATGAGAAGGGAATCTCTTCATCCTATGAATGCACACATAATAATTGAAGGGTTTCAAAAGTAGAGAAGGCATCCTGGCCAATAGAATATAACACTTAAGGGAGTGCTTCATGACCTGTTTCTTCAAATTTCTTCTTTTTCCTTAAGTTGTTAAAACTGTTGCATTTGTGATTTATCATTACCTATTTATTTTAAGACCACTATCTCAAAAGGATGATCAATTAAGTGATATTTTTAATATCAGTTGAAACTAAATGTTAATTCCAAACTATTTTATTCATAGCTAATAATTCAACTTTTGACATTTTCGCTATTTTTTTTGTTTGTAAGCATGAATACAAATCTAGTTTTAATTAGTTCTATTGGTTTGTTTTTAATAGATGTTCACAACCTTTTGAGAAGCCTTTTTTTTAGTGTCTCACATTGTTTTCATGAGGCCATGCAAAACCTTAGGCATGGGGGAGTGGTTGCTGAGAGAATAATAGTTAGGTTTATTTTCTAATAAAATGGAAGTGGCAACAAAAGCAGTGGTTAGTTTGGTTCCAAAAAGATGAGGATTTGGAATCTCAAGATGTGGTCATCCATCTACAAAGAACCTTCTTGTTACCCATTCATTGAATTCTTTTTCCTTATTTCTCTGACACTTCCACTGCAAATTCAGAGTTCATGTATCAAGTGTTGGTATTTGTTTCACCTACATTGTCTTTTAGTAGAATTGAATCACAGGTTATCTACCATAGCATCAGAAAACATCAACAACTTCTACAAAAGGCATCCTACAAAGTTACAGACTACAGAGCACTACCCCCAGGTACCTTGTTCAAAATCCCTTTGAGTACCAAAATACCATTTTTTGATGGTCCAGTACTGGATAACAAATATGCGCTCATCCGATACTGGGAAAAAATCTACGTTCATCCCATACTGGGAAAAATATGTGTTCATTTGGTACTGGGAAACACTTTACATTAATCCAATACTGGGGAAAAATATGCATTCATCCGATATTGTGGGAGAAGGTTTGCGTTCATATAGTACTAGGAAAAAATCTGTGTTCATCTGGTACTGTAGGAGAGGCTTTGTGCTCATCTGGTACTAAAGGAGAAGGCTTGTGCTATTCCGGTATTGGGCAAAAAGAAATCTGTGTTCATCTGGTACTAAGGTGATCCGGTACTGGTAATGAGGTGTTGTTTGTCCTTATCCTAATTTCAAAGTTTTTTCTTCTTGATTTAAATGCTTCAAGTAATAGGACATATAAACTCAACATTTTTTCGTTTTATTAAGAAATTAGACTAATTATGTATGAAACATGTGGTTACTCTCATACATCCTCATGTCCTCACTTATAGAACGCTCCCTACCATGAAATTCTACAATCCATCGTATACATCTCCTCGTATAGAAATAATTCATCCGATCACTCTGTTTCTTCCCCCTGCTATGTTCCAATATTGCAGAATTTTGTTCTGGTTCTCCTCTATTCTGGTACTGCAAAATCTTATTTCGAGACTGTCCTATTCCGGTACTATCTATTACAGTACTGCATAAACATGTTCTGATGCTAGTTACCAATCTGGTACTGATGCCAATGTGATATGATCTTTGTCCTGTTCTTAACATCATTTTCACTTCAGGTAAATGGAGGTATGGGCTAATCTTTTCATGTTCTTTCTATCAAGGATCATTTAAGTCTTGTGTTGAATTGTTCTTTACTCCCATGTACATATTCCTCCTACATTGTTACACTCACCCCTAAATGAATCATCCTTTCTATCCTTTAAGAATATATTTCCACATTTAGTTGTATATGATAATGGGTGCACCTGTCTTATTACCTCATCATTTTGAAAAAGTGGTTGCTAACTGAAAAATCCATTGAAAAGTGGTGATACCATTATGTCTAATAATAACCTAGTTGATTTAACAAGTTTTTATCCAAGTTTATCTTTAAAATTTTCTCTTGGGAGGTATTGATGAAAACCTCATGTGGCGGACCGCCCTTGAAAAACATCACCCTAATAGGATTAACTAGAGGGACCTATTAGTCATTATCCGAGATGTTCCATTATATATTTAATAGCTGAGATTTAAGTCTAATGTGGATGATGTCACCCCTGGGATAATTGGAAGCAATTAATTATGTGCCTAATAACTCTAAAACACTCGCATACCATCTGCCTTCCTTATACTCTAAAGCTATCAATGAACAGTATACATCATTCTAAATATTTTGAGTAATATAATAAAAAGGAAGTATCAGGAAGTACAAGTAAACCCATCGAGGTACTGAACAAGTCTGCTGGCAGTGGGGCCATGCTTGTATGGTACTAAGGTAAACGTGTCGAGGTACTGAACAAGCATGCTGGTAGTGGGGCTATGCCAAGTAAAGGGAGTTGAAAAACATAAAGTGATACACCTATAACTGAACAAAAAACCTTGGGTCTCTTCTAAAGCAATCATTATCAAATCAAGGCTAGGAGATGACCTTTTTATCTCTCGGATGATGTTCTTAAGAACCTTCAAGTACCCACTTTAGAGTTATATCTTTAAAACAAATAGGTTTGAATGAAAGTGGGACCCTCAGTATATGTAATTCACCTTACCTAAGAAAGAAGAGATTCATCTATAAAAACTTGGATAAGAAATTAGTTAATCATCTTGGGATGTATTCTTTTATGTGTTCATCTCTTCAAATGAGATCTAAACTATGCATACATCACTTTTATTTTAAAGGTAATCTAGCCAAGGGGGGATATTAGTCAAAGTCATTATGAAAACTCTTGGCCACTATCCTATAATCATATTAGAGTCACATCCATCCCTTTCTCCTAACTATGATCCACAACAGATTGGATAAGACTTAACATCAAATCACTAACAGATCTAATCTACTACTCATGACTCCACTTTTCCATCATAAATACTTTTTCCGTGGGTAAGAAGTGTGAATCATAGGCGAGGAATTTTATATTGTATAATGGGTTACTTAAAAGAGAACTTAAGGAGCTGAAGAAAGGTGGAATTTCAGGGAATGGTTGATCAAGTGAAGAGTATCATCAATTTTGAAATTTTGAAGATCATTGTTGCATGAGGAAATGCAATGAATTAAGCATGGGGGAATATTGAGTCTCCATTTTGACAAATGTTTTACCCTATATTATCCTCTATTTGAGTCAATTTTACCTCTCACATGTGCATATGTTGACCATTTCCTCCACAAATCGACTTAGGGACCTTGTCCATGTGAATAGAGAGGTAACTTATGTTAAAGGATGATTTGTTTCATTTTATTGATTAAAATTTATTAAATGATTGATTATTTATGCTCCTAATTACTTTGACTATTTAGCAGATTCATGAAAAGGCATCACCTCATCCGGTAATTCCGCTTGTTTGGTACTGCAACAACCAACTGATTCAGTACCAATACTCCTCCTAATCTAGTACTCTGCAGTGATCTGGTACTACCTTTGCGTTCATCTGGTACCAGCTCCGCACCTCTTCTGGTACTAGCTCCATATAGTACTATCTTTTCACCTCTTCTGGTACTAGATCTGGGCCTCTTCCAATACGATCTCCATCCAGTACCAGCTCTGTGCTTCATCCGATACCAAATCTCTACATCTTCTAGTACGAGCTTCATCCGGTACCAGCTCTGCGCTTCATCCGGTACCATCTTTGCACCTCTTCTAGTACTAGCTCTGCGCCTCTTCGGGTGCCAGCTTTGTGCTTCATCCGGTACCAGCTCTCTGCCTCTTCTGGTACCAACTTCATCCAGTACCATCTCTGCACTTCATCCGGTACCATCTCTATGCTTCATCCAATACCATCTCTTCGCCTCTTCTGGTACCAACTCTACGCTTCATCCGGTACCAGATTGCACCTATTCTAGTACCATATCGATCCGGCACTACCACTGCACTGGTCTGATACCTAGATTTTGACTTTGTTCATCAGATACTAAACCCCTGCCTACAAAATTCCGGTACCAACTGTGCTAGTCTGGTACTAGACATAATTCAAAATTTTGGAATGCTTATAGAATAAAATCAACACATGGGTTTTGTCCAAAACGATGTTTACATGCGTACATGCTTGTCATAATTCACCCATCTCGCATGTGTGTACCTCTAGCTCATGGGGAATGATTCTACCAAAATTAGTAAAAAAACTCAAATTGCCAACTTGCACCTTGTTTTCCATACATATGGTATCATATCTAGAAATTCGAAGATATGGGTTTTGTATAGAATATGGAAAATTTAGTATTCCATGGGAAGTTTTTCAAAATTAGAATTGGTTTGGAAGATATGGGTGGATCCCTAACTCGAATCTACCCAAATTGATGAAAAACACAGATTTTGGGGATTTATCCTAAAATTGTGAAAATTGTTTTTTTAGTTCGGGGATTTGGTTTCATCCAATCCTCCATGGATTTTGTGTATAAATAAGACCTCATAGGTATGAGGGAGGGGAGGAATTATTATGATATAAGATTGGTTCTTGAAAAAAGAGGAATTGTTATGTTGTAGGGCTCATTCTTGAAGACTGTGGATTGTACCTCTATTTTTCTCAAGTAATGATATAAATTGCAATTCATGGAATTGATGCATCTTATCATACCTTTCTCTCTGTAAGTTTATTTTAAATCTACCTTGTTGGTACTACAAGGGCCCACCGACCCAACCAAGGTAATCTTCTTTGTATTTACTGTATATATAATTCTAGTTTGTGTATGGATAAAATCATTTTGTGTTTTGATCATAACATCTAACTTTATTTATGTTTTATTTCAGTAAATATCTAACAAAATGCAATAAATATGTGTGGCAATTATGAGTGAGTGAGTGAGCATTTATGGAGTGCAATATAGATTTCAAGAGTGTAATATGGATTTATGAGTGCAACATAGATTCTTGAGTGAATATTTGCAATCCTTGTATGTGTGTGTAGACAATCATTTGGTAGATTTAAGGTTGTAGTGTTTTTTTTATCTTGCAAATCTAGGGATAATCAAGACCTCCATCTCTCACCCTACATGTGCCTAAAATGGAGTGTCTTTCTTCACATGTGATTTCCTCTAGCATTGATTGATGCTTTCCTTTGAGCATATGTAGAGTGTTAGTTGTTATTAGTCTAGATGTTGCAGAAATAGAGTAAGAGTTCATATTTCTACTTAATGAGCCTATAATGAACATACTTGTCACTTGAGCAAGCGCCTTTTCAATTGAGTGTTTGCTTGAGAGTTTTACTATGAGCTTTACCTTCTGGTTTGAAGTTGTGTGAAGCATTTAGATATTCCAAAACATAGTATTTTGTTATTAATTGTTTCTTGATTGTGCTATACTCATCATACATAAGAACCTATATGTTATCGATACATATAGTGCATCAACTCTACTGATTACGAATCTCAGTCGATAATTTATGTTTGGTAATATATTATACATATAATTGCACCAACATTTTGGCATCGTTGTCGGGGAGTTGTAAACGGTAATATGTAGTATTTGAATTAGATTGATTTAATGGTTTTGAATTAGTTTTATGGATGACCTAAGGGTGGAGAGAATATGATAAGACATGAGGGAAGAGACAACGCATCCACTTTGGTGGGGTTTCTCCAAAGTTAGGTTGTCCTCTCTTCTTTTAATGCAAGTTTGTTTTTCCTCCTTTTATGCAAATTTAGTTTTATTTATGATGAACTAACTTGTGCGAACCAATAACCTGGTGACAGTAGGGTCCCAGTAATGCAAGGAGTTCAAGTTTGGTGTGTTTTATTTTTGCAAATAGTTTTAAAATTCAGATCTTTGATGATAAATCATTTTTGGGGTGTAGTAAGAACCCTCGAGAAATAATATTTGTTCCGAGATAGGGATCATCATCCAACTAGAGTAATTCAAGGATGATCAAGAGCTTGACTTATTTTCCTCCAAAAAATTTCTTGCATTCTAGCAACAGCTGGGATATCTACTTCTCAGGAAGAGCATATCTTCACAGTAGTCAATAATGTAGTTGTCTCTTCACAGAAAGATTTCGAAGTCCTGTCGGATTCCTGTTGTCAATTTGTTGAGGAAAATAAGGAATAATGGATAGAATTCAATGGAAAGAAATGAGGGGAACCTGAGATTGAGGAGGCCTTATCATGCCTCTCAGCAGATCCTTTATGTACTCCAAAGACCAATCATCTTGAAGAGAATAATCTCCATAGCATGGTAGATGAAGACATACAGTGTGACCTAAAGAAAGAAGAGAAACAATAATATATTGATCCTATTGAAATATGGTTTCAATTAGTTATTAGTTCACACCACTCTTTTATTTTTCATTAATTCTTTATCTCATCATCAAAGAAGTTGGTCCTTCATACTCCAATATGAATTAAAATTTATCTTTTAAACCCGTGTATGGATATATTTCTTACCCTGTTACGCACATGGCTTCACTAGAAGTATTCTTATACTTGAAGGAAATTTTCTTTAGTTCAATTAGAGTAGGATAGTAAATATATAAATAAATGTTTCACATAAGTACAATGCAACATATCTTTCATACTTTTCATAAATGGGAATGTCAAAAGCTAATAAAACAATTGGTTTAAGATCTTTTGTTCCTATAGTAGATTTATTTCTAAAACGTTATGATAATTTTTTTTGGAATCTTATGAGAAGGGAATCTCTTCATCCTTCGAATGCACACATAATACTAGAAGGGTTTCAAAAGCGAAGAAGGAATCCTTGTCAATATAAGATAACACTTAAGGGAGTGCTCCATGATCTATTTCTTCAGATTTCTTCTTTTTCCTTAAGTTGTTAAAAATGTTGCATTCATGCTTTATCATTACCTATTTATTTTAAGACCACTATCTCACAAGCATGATCAATTATGTGATATTTTTAATAGAAGTTGAAATTGAATGTTTATTACAAACTATTTTATTCATAGCTAATAATTCAACTTTTGACATTTTCCCTAAATTTTATGTTTGTAAGCATGAATAAAAATCTAGTTTTAATTAGTTCTATTGGTTTATTTTTAGCAGATCTTCGCAACCTTATGAGAAGCCTTTTTTTTAGCATCTCACATTGTTTTCATGAGGCCATGAAAAACCTCAGGCATGGGGGAGTGGTTGTTGAGACAATAGTAGTTAGGTTTATTTTCTAATAAAATGGAAGTCACAACAAAAGAAATGGTTAGTTTGGTTCCAAAAAGAAGAGGATTTTGAATCTCAACATGTGGTCATCCAGCTACAAAGTACCTTCTTGTTACCCAGTCATTGAATTCTTTTGACTTATTTCTTTGACACTTCCACTGCAAATTCAGAGTTCCTGTATCAAGTGTTGGTATTTGTTTCGCTTACAAGGTCTTTTAGTAGAATCAAATCACATGTCCTCTGCCATAGCATCAAAAAACACCAACAACTTCTACAAAGGGCATCCTACAAAGTTACATACTACAGAGAAGTACCCCCAGGTACCTTGTCCAAATTCCCTTTGAGTACCGGAATATGATTTTGTGATGGTCCAGTACTGGATAACAACTCTGTGCTCATCTGGTACTAGGAAAATATCTGTGTTCATCCCGTACTGGGAAAAAATATGCATTCATCCAGTACTGGGAAAAACTCTGCACTTATCCGGTATTGGGAAAAAATCTGCGTTCATCCGGTATTGAGGGAAAAGGTTTGTGTTCATCCAGTACTGGAAAAAATCTGTGTTCATCTGATACTGTAGGAGAGGCTTTGTCCTCATCCGATACTAAAGGAGAAGGCATGTACTATTTTGGTACTGGGAAAAAGGAAATCTGTGTTCATCTGGTACTAAGGTGATCCAGTACTAGTAATGAGGTGTTGGTAGTCCTTATCCTAATTTCAAAGTTTTTGCTGCTCGATTTAAATTCTTCAAGTAATAGGACATATAAACTCAACATTTTTTTGTTTATTAAGAAATTAGACTAATTATGTATTAAACATGTGGTTACTCTAATACATCCTCCTGTCCTCAATTATTACACGCTCCCTACCATGAACTTCTGCAAGCCCTCGTATACATCTCCTCATATAGAAATCATTCATATTGTCCCTCTGCTTCTGCCCCATTCTCTGTTTGGGTACTCCAGAATTCTGTTCCGTTACTACAGAATTTTGTTCTGGTACTGCAAAATCTTGTTTTGGTACTGTCCTATTCTAGTACTATCTATTAGAGTATTGAAGAAACATGTTATGATACTAGTTACCAATCTGGTATTGATGCCAAGGTGATATGATCTTTGTTCTGTGCTTAACATCATTTTCACTTCAGGTAATTGGAGGTATGGGCTAATCTTTTCATGTTCTTTCTATCAAGGATCATTTAAGTTTTGTGTTGAATTATTCTTTACTTTGATGTACATATTCCTCCTACATTGTTACACTCACCCCTAAATGAATCATCCTTTCTATCCTTTAAGAAGATATTTCCACATTTATCTCTATATGATAATGGGTGCACATTTATCATTTTGAAAAAGTGGTTGCTAACTGAAAAATACATTGAAAAGTGGTGACACCATTATGTCTAATACTAAACTAGTTGATTTAACAAGTTTTTATCCAAGTTTCTCTTGTGAGGTATTGATGAAAACCTCATGTGGCGGATCACCCTTGCAAAACCTCAATGAACTTTCATGAGAAACCTAATAGGATTAACTAGAGGGACGTCTTAGTCATTATCCGAGATGTTCCGTTATATACTGAATAACTTAGATTTAAGTCTAATGTGGATGATGTCACCCCTGGGATAATTGCAAGAAGTTAATTATGTGCTTAATAAATCTAAAACACTCTCGTACCACCTGCCTTTCTTATACTCTAAAGCTATCAATGAACAATATACATCATTCTAAATATTTTGAGTAATATAATAAAAAGGAAGTATCAGAAAGTAAAAGTAAACCTGCCAAGGTACCGAACATGCCTACTGGCAATGGGGCCAAGCTTGTATGGTACTAAGGTAAACCCTTCAGGGTACTGAACAAGCCTTTTGGTAGCGGGGCTATGTCGGGTAAAGGGAGTTGAAAAAAATAAAGTGGCACACCTATAAATGAACAAAAACCATTGGGTCTCATTTTGAAGCAATCATTATCAAATCAAGGCTAGGAGATGACCTTTTTATCTCTCGAATGATGTTCTTAAGAACCTTCAAGTATCCACTTTAGAGTTCTATCTTTAAAATAAATAGGTTTGCATGAAAGTGGGACCCTTAGTATATGTAATTCACCTTACCTAAGTAAGAAGAGATTCATCTATAAAAACTTGGATAAGAAACGAGTTAATCATCTTGGGATGTATTCTTTTATGTGCTCCTCTCTTCAAATGAGATCTAAACTATGCTTATATCACTTTTGTTTTAAAGGTAATATAGTCAGGAGGACCTATTAGTCAAAATCATTATGAAAACTCTTGGCCATTATCCTATAATCATATTAGAGTCACATCCAACCCTTTCTCCTAACTATGATCCACAAGAGATTGGATAAGACTTAACGTGAAATCACTAACAGATCTAATCTACTACTCATGACTCCACTTTTCCGTCATAAATACTTTTTCCGTGGGTAAGAAGTGTGAATCATAGGCGAGGAATTTTATATTGTATAATGGGTTACTTAAAAGAGAACTTAAGGAGCTGAAGAAATGTGGAATTTCAGGTAATGGTTGATCAAGTGAAGAGTATCATCAATTTTGAAATTTTGAAGATCATTGTTGCATGAGGACATGCAATGAATTAAGCATGGGGGAATATTGAGTCTCCATTTTGACAAATGTTTTACCCTATATTATCCTCTATTTGAGTCAATTTTACCTCTCACATGTGCATATGTTGACCATTTCCTCCACAAATCCA